>APFE031067895.1:0-40017 GCA_000404065.3 Pinus taeda | reverse complement strand
AAGGCCTCTCCCCCTGCAGATCCAGCAGCTTGCTTGTTCTTCTTCTTCTGCGGACAATTTGTGGCATAGTGTCCATGCTGGTGATAGTAAAAACACTTCACCTTGGACATATACTGCTTCTTGCCTTTCGCACCAGACTGAGAAGCTTTCTTGCTCTTCCCTTTCTTTGCTTTGGCAGCCAAAGCACAATTCTCTTCATCAGCTCCCTTTGACAAAGATCCGTCCTTGGTACTCCGCCTAATCTCCTCCTGCACAAGATCTGACCATAGTCTTTCCCATCCTGGCAACTTATCCCGACCATTGACAGAGTCCTGATAGGAATGCCAACTCTTCGGAAGACCAAGGAGAGCCAAGCTCACCAAGTCCTCATCATCGACAGTAACCCCCACACTTCCCAGTTCATCTCGACACTGAGTGAAATTCGTGAGATACTTGGGAATACTGTCACCCTTCTCGCATTTGATGTTTCTGAGTTTATCTTTGAGCGCCAGCTTCCTCTGATCGCTCTTGCTTTGGAATAATTCTGTTAATGATTTCCACATCAAATATGGAGTAGCCTTTCCATGGAGGCTGGACACAATGTGATCCTTCACGCCCTCCAACAGAATCCTTCGACATTTTGCAATCTTTTTTTGCCAAGCATCAGCTTGAGTAGCATCAGTAGGCTTTGGGATATCCGTATCTATGAACTCCTTCAGCCCGTTATCATCCAATACTGCCTCCATCCTGTCCTTCCATGCAATATAGTTTGAGCTGCCCTCAAGAGCATACTCCAATCGCAATCCGTTGAAAGACATTGCTGCGTTGTCACCAAGAAAACACTGCTGCAAATTCGAATTCCACCAGCAACCAACTCAACCGCCTCGGATCTAAGATTCGTGAGAACACAATATTTCTCGTACAGAGATTGACTGTATGGGCTTTGATCGGATATTTCACCTTCCAAAGGAAGGATGAATCCAGAGGCTACCTGGCCCGATTACAAGCTCTGCCTAGAGAAATAGAATGTAAACACTTCCTGAATAGTAGATCAGATGATCAATAGCTCTGATACCATGTAGAAATTTTGAATAATTTAACACATATTCAACCGAGATTATCCTAATCATGTACTATTGCGGAAAACATACACAATACATAAGCTCCTGTACGTTGATCATCAATATAGCAGCATCAATAACAATAAAACATCAAGAGCATTCACACATTAACACAGTATGTATCCCGGGGAAAGCATCTCACTAAAAACCCCAACTATCTGTATATTAATGATTGATTCATGTAACATTACAAAGTACAATGCTTATCACAAGCAATCCAATACCAGCTCCACCTGTTACAGACAATACAGCTCAGACTGAATCAATCACTGGCTCAAATCTCCTTCGCTGCTTGCCTGCCTCCGCTACTCAATACCTGCTCAAGAACTGATGATAATACCAAGGCAGCCACGTCTTTCCTTGGCTAAATCATGTGAGAACAAGCTACAATACGTGCAAACTCATTGGGATACTCAATCCCCTGATTTGTGCAAGATCTGGTGCACAACTATAGTCACAACTGATAGCAATCTGATTCTCTAACACCTGTCCCTGCTGAACTGAACATGCACTGACATGCAACTGAGTTAACTGATGTATTCTTTAGTTGTATTATGAGTTAATAACTTGTGAATTAATTAATAACTAATTCACCCAACTCATCTCTAGTCTATTCGCCAGTTAGACTAAATACAACCAGTTTAACAAAGCTAAACTGAAAACAACTCCATCAACTGCACCTCCAGTCCACTAAACTCAACTCACTTGAGTTCTAACTGAAGTCATGCATGCAACAACTCAACTGACTCATAAGAAAAGCATATTTCCTTCTGACAGTTGCATGTGCCACTTCTGTAGCTCAAACTGAAGTGCTCCAAGAGAATAAGATTAAGTTTATAGTCCAAATATTATTATGAGATAATAATATTTGACTTTTCTATTTTTGACAGCCAGTCTAAACATAGACTTGATCACTCACACTTTCATCAAAAATAGAAGTCCATCTATTTTTCCCAACTTTATCAATTATTCATAAACAACAACCTGCAATCCATAGACATGATCCATATGTCTAAAAATAGACATAGTCTAAAAATAGACTTGCGCCAAAAATAGCCTGCGGGCCCACTTAGTGAAGGCGACTCTTTTCACTAAGCTCCATCATCTTGTTGCAATCTCAACAACCCCGATGAAGGCGACTATCCAAACGTTGACTCTATAAATTATTTTGATATCCCTTATTTTGTTTGCCATGAATATTTTGAGCAGGAATTCTAGGACTCCCAGCTACAAAGATTCACAGAGCAACTAGATGCCCCATTTTAGTATAAGTATAATTTAAGGCCTAGGAATAATTGAGAGCCTCCTTAGGAATCCCCCATTAAATATCAACAGGTCATTGGAAACCCCACACCACTCCATCATAATCCTGCCGATTTGCACTCTCCCCTCCCCAAAAAGTTTATTTTACAAAATGATCTGAACAAACTCTGAATTAATATGGAACTAGTAGAAGTTGTGAAACTTCCAAAGTATAAGCAAGAGATCAACTCCTTTTTAAAAGGGTCTCAAGGGCCTCCTCAGGAAATAGGATTCATGGATGTTATAAATGTACATGATCATTCTCATAAGATCTCCTTAGGACCTGTTGAACCCAAAAGTGGTAATAATATTCCTCCTTTCTATGTCAGTTTGAAGATTCATGATTGGAATCTTCACAATTGTATGCTTGACTCTGGAGTGTCTCATAGTCACATGCCTAAGGAGATCATGGAAAATATTAGATTGAGTATAACCCAAGAATACCATGATCTGTACTCTTTCGATTCCCGTAGAGTTAAATGTTTAGGGTTTATTAAAGACCTAGTAGTTTTTCTAGCTCAAGTTCCCATTAAAAGTATTGTTATGGATATAGTAGTGACCGACATTCTACTTAACTACGGGATGCTTCTCTCAAGGAGTTCAGTTGCCAAGCTTGGTAGGTCACTCTAGTTAGACCTTTCATACGCTACCATCCCCTTGTTTGGGGGAGGTACTTGTCGTCTTTATAGAGAATCTAGACTGACTTACACCATTAGCTCAGAACATAACCCTGAAAATTCTCTTATTTATATTGTCAAAGAAAATATGGGAAATTTTGTATTTTCCATTTCAGATAAGGAAAAAGTTTCTCTTATAGAAAATGATAGTATCCTTACTTTCCCTTTAGATACTAATGCAATATCGAAAATGTAGTTCGATGGTTCTTCCTCTAAAGCCGGATTTGTAGCTGGCATTCTCTCAATCCCTCCTTCTCTGGAAAACTCTTCATTTTCCTTTAAACTAAAGTTTGAAATGACAAATAATATTGCCGAGTATGAAGCACTCCTCCTCGGGTTACAAATTGCATGCAAACTAAACATAAAAATATTATCAGTATATGGCTACTTCGCGCTGGTGATTAGACAAATAACAAACAAGTGCAAAGCTAAGCATCCCCATTTGTAGGCTCGTAGGAACCAAGTTTGGGACTTGGTTGATAATTTTTTCTCAGCCATTAATTTCACGAGTGTTCCTCATGAACAAAATCAGTTAGCTAATGCTTTGGCTGTTACAACGACCACTTTTGCCCCTCCCTCTGGACTCAAAATTAAGTTCGCAATAGAGGTTCTCTATAGACCTTCAATACCTTACAACATCAAGCAATGGTAGATATTTGAGGATGAACAGGAGATTAAGAGGTTCATCCAATTGATTGGAGAGTACTCAGACAAGTTTATTGATGAAGACGAGGATCTTGACTTGGCACAAACCATCGTCCCTCCGTTTAATCCAAAAATTGGTGAACATGGTGTCATCTAACTGAAAATAATCATATTACTAGAGGGTTGATTCCCCTCAAAAATAATTTTGATCATAATGACATTGTTGCCACTTTGGCCCTTAAACCTCATAATGTTGAGGTGGAGGCAGTTGAAATTTCTACTACTTCTGAACATAAGTTAATTATTTTTTCCAACTCTCTTTCACAAAATACAATAGAGATATATGGCCAAATCCTCTCAAAGTATAATGATGTTTCTTTCCTGGTCGTATAATGACCTCAAGTCTTACGACGAGAGCATCATATAGCATCACATACCTTTAAAATATAGGGTCAAGCCATTTAAGAAAAATATCAGAAAAATTAATCCCCTCTTGCGTCCCTCTATTGAGAAAGAGATTAAAAAACTCTTATATGCGAAAATAATCGTGCCCCTACGATAATCTACTTGGGTGGCTAATTTAGTGCCTGTCAAAAAGAAAAATAGTCAAATTCGGTTATGTGTGAACTTTAGAAATATAAATAGGGTGTCCTCAAAGGACAATTACCCCCTTCCAAAAATGGATACCATCCTGCAACGAGTAGTCAATGTAGTTCGTGTATCCATGATGGATGGGTTTTCTGGTTACAATCAGATAGCCGTTCATAAAGATGATATGTACAAAACTGCTTTCACTACTCCATGGTGTACATTTATGTACCAGAAAATTCCTCTCAACCTGATAAATGTTGGGGCCACTTTTCAAAGGGCCATGGATATCACCTTTTCAAATTAAGGGGATAGGCTTATAGTCATCTATTTAGATGACATGACTATTTTTTCTTCTAGTTATGACCAACATCTCAAGAATTTGGAGGTTATTTTCCAAAAGTTCCAACTCTTTGGCCTCTCTTTGAATCCAAATAAATCCTTCTTTGCGATGACTGAAGGCAAGTTGCTGGGACACATAGTATCCCAACACGGTGTTATGATAGATCCCAAAAGGGTACAGGCCATTCAAAACATTTCCCTTCCATGCACCAAGAAGGAAGTTCATGCATTATTAGGGAAAATATTTTTTCTAAGAAGATTTATCCCTTATTTTGGTTGAAATAGTTATGAATATTAACCACATGATTAAAAAGGGAAACAATGTTACATGGGGCGAAGAGTCCAGATACTCCTTTGACAGAATTAAGTAAGCCATAATGGAAGCTCCTGTCCTAATTAGTCCTAATTATACGAAATATTTTATAATATTCCCTTTCGCTTCTGAACATACCATTGTTGTAGTATTATTGCAGAAAAACCAAGATCGGTATGAACAACCCGTCCCCTTTTTAGCAAATCCCTCCAAAATGCTGAATTAAAATACAATATCATATAAAAGCAATCTTATGCTGGTCAAAATGCTTAAAGCCTTTAGGGAGTACATTTTACTCGTTAAGTCAATATTGTATATACCTCACCCCTTTGTGATAGATATACTCCTTCAGCATGATACATAGGGATGAAGGGGAAAATGGATTGCCAAAACTCAGGAGTATGATTTAGAATTGAAACCAATTAAAATCATTAAAGGGAGAGGGTTATCTAAATTACTAACCAAAGTGAATTTCGACGCACTTGGAATCAATTTACTTGCTCTCTAAAGCTCGCTAGCAAAAGATGGAGGTCAACAGGATAAGTAGCCAAGGTTGTTTCTACCTCCATAAAATCCAGCTACCATTAATCCTAATTTTCTATTGAATCAATGGTGTAAGTACTTCATTAGTTACCTTCAAACGATGAAGTTTCTGAGCTCCTTGAGCAAATATGTGAAATGTTCTATTAAGTTAAAAGAAATTAATTATTGTTTTATAAATGGGAATTTGTACTGGAAGGATCCAAAAGGTGTTCTTTTAAATTGTGTTCATCCTTCACACGTATATTATTTAATAACTCTTCACCACGACGGTGGGTGTGGTGGCCACAATGCCTGGCGAGCTATGAACCACAAGATTTTGAGAAGTGGCCTCTATTTTCCTACCCTTTTTAGTGATGTTAAGATTCTGCCACCAATTCTAGATATTTTTTGGAAAGAAAAACCTGGCTACTCTATGCCTTAAGCCTATAATAGCTGAGGCACCTTTTCAGCAGTGGGGGTTAGATTTTATCGGGGAAATACACCCTCCTTCCAGTGGTCAACACCACTGGATTATTACCGCCACTAACTATTTCACTAAGTGGGTCGACACCGCACCATTGAGAAATATCAATGACAAAGCCGTAATGGAATTTTTGACAAAAAATAGTTTTTCCCGCTTCGCATGCCCCAAAAAGATTATAGCAAATAACGCTAAGCCTTTATGTTCTGTCACTTTTCAAAAATTTTGTGGCAATTTCGAAGTAAAGATGGGACATTCAAAAACTTATAACCCATAGGGAAATGGACTTGCTAAATCTACTAACGAAAATATTGTGAAGATTCTTAAAAAATCGTTACACCCTTAAAATCAGAATTGGCATGTAGGGCTCAAATATAATTTTTGGGATGATAGGATAAGCACTACTAAATCAATTGGTACTTCACCATTCCAGTTGTTTTATGGTTGGGGTGCCATGTTTCCTTTATACCTGGGCACAAAGGTCCTGAAAAGCCTACATGTTTTAAATGAAGAGCCCAACAACCTCCAAAGAAGGATCAATAAAATGATCGAGCTTCATCAGGAAAGGGAGCTTGTTTACCAGAGGATTAACCAGCATAAATCTAAATTTAAACAAGCTTTTGACAAGCGAGCTAAAAATAGAACTTTCCTCCATGGGGGTTGGGTCCTGAAATGGGATAAGAGAAATGAAGAGCCGGGTAAGCATGGGAAATTTGACAACCTCTAGTTAGGGCCTTTCATTATTGACAAGGTGGAGCGTGAAAATTCTTTTTCTTTAAAAAAATTGAAGGAGAAGATGTCGAGCATGCAATTATCGGCCAATACCTCAAACATTATATCACCTATTGATGCATTCTTGTTCGTTTAAAATAAAAAATAGTAATTTAAGTGTATATAATAATAAAATAAAATAAAAATACAAATAAATAAACCGATTAGTTCTAATAATGAAATTATTAAAATTAATGGATGATTATCAGTTGGGTACCCCAAAAGTAAAATGCAATTTCGTATCATGAAATCCTAGGAACTTATTTCTTATTGAAAATAATTATAAAATGGAAGCTAAGCATATTTCTCACTATAAAGAGATTTTTCAATGCTAAACTAAATATCATGATCACCATAATATCCCGAGTTATCCCCAAAGTCAAATCAACACGGATGTTATACAGTTTATAAACAAATCTAATTCATTATCCCTCTTGTTTTCCATTCCCCGTCTCTCAAAGATGATCATTGACCTATGCATTTCATATGTCCTGCAGACTCTTCTTATCTTACGATTATTTTTTAACTTGGGATATAAAACAAAGTTAAAATTCTCCCCTATTACGAAAACATTCCTTCACTATCTGCCTTGCTGATTTTTTAACCTACCTCCTTAGGATGGGGTATGTTGAGAACCTTCGCCGAGGTGATGAATGCTTGCTGGAAGTGGAGCATTATCAGTGGCATTGAAGAATTCCAGTGCGCAACCTACTTTTCCCCTTACATTTCAGTTTAGCAGGGTATGCTAATGACTTCATTTAGGCTATAAACACTTGCTGGTAGCGGAGAGATATCAATGGCATTGGAAATTTCTAGTGTGGTTCTTCCTGCCATGTCGTAAAGGAAAATCAATAAAAGCCAAAAATTGAGAATATGATGAGTTGTAACTATATGGACTAATAAGAGGCTTAGGCAAATTTTGCAAGTAAGAGAATGAATGACTCCATTGGGGCTATGGACACCGGTTGGAAGTGGAGTGACATTCAAATGTAACTGATATTCAAGGGTGCCCTAAAACCTTTGTATTTAATGTTTTCCATCCTGATATTTATTCAATTACAAAACGACAGCTCTCTACAGACAATCTTGTCGCATTAGAACATTACAAAATCTAGTTGAGGCAAAAGTTTTATGTTTTGTTGTATAATGCTTAAGCACGATTTGAGAATAGCTACGGGATATCCCTTGGCAAATTTATCATTCATTCAACACATATTCATTCGTCTAACAGAAAGAGGAAAATGCATTCAAGAAGTAAGACTAAATACAATGTATATGCTCTCTGTGATATATACAATCAAATTGAAAGAAGTAGAAAAATGGAAATCATATACTCCTATTATCCAGTTACTTATCATTTATCAATAAGTGAAAACAAACATTAAAAACTCAATTATGAAAAATTCGAGAGATAAAAATTTATATTCAATAAGTTTGAATGCTTAAAAGAAATAGCATAGCCATAAGATAAGCCTGTAAGTTTAGAATGAGCCTTTATGCGCCATACTTCATATAAGTAAAATTATACAGAATTCTGCAACTAGCAGGCTTTATGTTCTAAATTGAGCTAACTTCTATGTTAAAACTAACTGTCTAAAACATGGATTATCTCATTCGCCGGATTTGATGAGCTAATGAGGTGAACGCTACCATTCGAGTTACGCGGGTGGATAGTTTTGACCCCTGGAAAATCTTGGGTAGCATGGTCAGTTGCTCCTCAATTAACGTCAAACGTTCTTCCATGTTGGTTAACAAGTGCATTATTCTATCCATTTTGTCGTGTAGTTTCTCACATCGTCTCGCATTGCTACTATTGGCACCCGAGATGTCTCTTATCTTCTCTCATTGTACTTGGATTTTCCTGCCATAGATAGTCAGATGAATAATCATATATTCCCCGATGGTGGTTGTTTATTATTTAATTAACGTTTGTCACTTATGTATTAATGGCTGCCCTTAATTCATTGCATCGTAGATATCTTACTCCCTACCGTATCAGTACGAAACTGTCTATTTGAGGGATCTTCATCGCCTTTAGCCATGAATCCATAACCGAACCGAAGAAGGAAACTAACCCACGTTCACGGAAAGCCATCCACATATGGAGCCAATGTTGGGGAAAAATGCCCACCCCTATGAAATTTTTATAATATTAAGATTTAATAACTTTTATAGGGTAATGTAGCACTTTCTATAACATTTGAGCATGATTTAAGGGTGGATATGCCTTTAATTACATATCAACGATTAAACATAGCTCTTTCTCTTTGAAATTACGTGCTAGATAGTTTCTATTAAATTCCTGACACCTTCAAAATGATTACAAGTTCTCGACCTGATCATCATTAAAATTTATCCAATTAGCACTATGAATACTATTGCATATGAAGGTGCACTTATAATAGGTGCTTCACTATTTCCCGAAGCATGTAGACCTTTGGTTAACCCTATAACCAACGACTCTCTGATCTTATCGCAATTGAAATTTCTCACTCATTAATGCATCCCCGTGGACCCAATACCATGATCACGCTTGATCAATATCAGATCAACTGTCATCACATTTGGACTTGCATGCTATATAACTTGTTTCTTTTATGTGATGGGCTGATCCTACCCCCTGTTGTTGTTGACTCAACCTATGATCACCTCACACTTGTCTGCTTCATTAATGAGCATCTTAAAACACCATTAAGCCTAAGCATCACCATATTTTTCCCATTCCACTCGTTATTTTCTCTCTTTGACTGATAGTTACTCTAGCTCGGTCATGACCCCGTCGAGGCTACAAGACTATCGTGCTCATCATGAATTCAAATGCATTAACATGTAAGTTATTATTTCTCTCCACCTTTTGATTACAATTGTAATCCTCCCCATTTGAGCCGTTATGATGGAGCTAGTAGGAAAATAAGCCCTTGTGAATGTGTTAGCGGGAGTGCAGGACACCAAGGTGTGATCCACAGATATCCTCACCCTAAAGAGGACTCTCTCCTCATCAACAACTACGTCGGATGATGACCTTCGCTTGCTTAGGACCACAATTTGGGATGCAATTCTTCCACAGATCCATTTCGACCTTGATTCGATATGTTTTCTAGCCGAAAGTTTTGAACCACAACATCAAACGATATATTTTAGGAATATATGTGCTTTATCTTTAAATATCGATGAGGGAATTATTGCAAAAATGTTGTGCATTCCATCCTAGGGAAGAGACATATTAGATAGAGGGTTAGAAAAACAATTCATTACATGGGTCGAGGAAGATAAGTTTGAATTCCTTCTAATCCTTTTCGAAAATCCTGACCCTGAGGTGAGGCTAGTTTTTCCTATTCAGACTACTTTGCTAAAACCCTTCTACCAGACCTTAACGTCTTTGATTTCAGTTCTTTTCAGTCTCGCCAATGACTCAAAGGTAGATGAATCACTGTTTTTAGGCAATTTGTCTTATTACTATTTAGCCAGACCATCAGATCATTAATTTTCTGAAATACTTAGCTCTTGCTGTCATGGTGGATTTGTCTACCACCCTTCCTTTCCGCTCCTTCCAACACTGTTCCTACCTTGATCACTTGATTTGTATAATTATCCTTCGTACTTCCTCACTTCCAGACTCCTCTTAGACACTATAGATGCTGAAGGTAGAGAAAAATAAGTATTCTGTTGTTCCGATGCCATATATCCTTAGCGTATTCAATTGGCTTACTCTTAGTATATCGATTGCTTTTTCTATCCTTTAAAAGATAAAATAACTGAAGCTAGAGTGAATCAAATCTCAAAAAACCAAGTCAAAGTACTAAGGATGACCGAGTAAGAAAGTATTGGTAGCTAATTTCTGTTTCCAAAATATACTATAATACAATTATATGCGTTTGATAATTAGTCGACCCAGCTTCCCAAGTATGTAACACCTTTACTATTTGCATATGAAGTGTTAAGGGAGAAAATTGTGCTTAATGAATTTCATTTTGTGTCTAAAAAGAAAGGATCATTGCTCAGTTATCCTTATGCTATATCTCCTCTAATTTCTAAAAATAAGAATGCCATGGATGCAATGGAAAAGGAAATGTCTTCTTTTGGTTTTATGCAAGACGATAGTTGGCATCATGTTCCACTAGGTATTATTTCGTGAATTAAAAAATAGGTCAGATTATTGACTTATATTCATGAGAGAAAACTAGAATTGGGAAAAATGGAAAATTTTCCAGTACTATTAGAATAAAATTTACAATCAGTACCTTCTACAAGAATGAATGATGTATTCATACACGCTGCCTTCGGCCACTCAAAGGTTAAGGAACACACAGGAGAAGTTCGAACTTTAGTTTCATGTTCTACTACCCTCGTGAATAAGTGAAAAGCCAATGAATTAACTCAATTTAAGCTATTTTGGCATGCCATATCGATGAAATTCGAGGTGGAGATAAATGATTTTGACTGGCAGATTGAATTGGACACATACATTAGACAAACCTTATGGGATATCAAACCTAAATATTTTGGGACTCAATCCTTGGAGATCCAACACTCATTTACTAAGCATAAGAAAGGAGTGATGTATGTTAAAGAACTGGCTACAGTCACTGAACCTTCCCAATCAGTGGAAGTATCGATGCTCCAAGAGATGTTACCTGTAAGTGGGCCCCATTTTATATCAGTGACTAATTTCGAGACAAAAACCTTGAGCCTTATAGTGTTGCAACCCAAGACGGGAGAAAACCACTAAATGGTTGGATCCCAAACATCCTCTTTGGCTATGAATATGGGAAAAGTATTAGACATGGACGTGATTAAGTTACATCGACAAGTAGGTGTGATCGTGGCTCGCAGACTCCTCGAATCCATAGTAGGGAACGAGAAGATGAATGTTATGTTGGAAAATGTTTTCAAACAACTGAATATAACTCGTATGGCCATGTGTACCAAAACTAACGAAATCAAGGAACTGGAAGAGATTGTGGTTCGACAATTTGGGAATCCTAAAGACACTGCTCCTCTGAAGAAGTTACTTGAGAAAAAGGACAAACAGATAAAATCTCTTCAGGAAATCTTGAAGATCCCAGACCACGAACCCCATGTTCTTATACAAGCATTCGAGAGGAGGGAATAAGTCGAGCATTGTCTTAAGGAAATGGAAACTACTATGCATCTCAAGGAAGAAGGGTAGAAAAAAAACCCTCGAGTAGCTACAGGAAGTGAGAACATAATTACATGAGAGGGAAGAATGACACTTGAAACTCTTGGGGGAATATAAGGCCTCAATTAATAAATCTCTTAACTCATCCTAGATGGCTAAATCAAAACAAAGTCACTCAGTTAGAGCAATAATTGTAGGAAACCAAAGAAGAAACAAAAAGAGCTGAGAACATGACAGGTGTGGCCATAGGGCATAAGAACGAAGAGATTGAGTAGATCCAAGATACATTCAGAGATAGAACTAATCAAATAAAAAATATCGAGGAAGTCGCTCGTGTCATGGTCACTAGGAAGAAAATACTAATGGAAGTTGAGGAAGAAACCTGGAGGCAAGTATGGTAAGAGATCACTGCAGATGAAGCATATGTGAAAATTATTTCAGAATGTGAAAAGGGGCTAATAAAAAATTCCATCTTAGAAGGAAAGTATACAACCAAAGTCTTAGAGAAAAGTGATGGAAGATCTCAATGCTATCATTGATTTGGTTAACACTTTAGAGGACGAAGCATTTATAGAACTTGAATTGCTGATCAAGGATGAATGCATTTTCTCCTTGTATATGTTAAAAGAGAAGTGGGTCTTCATGTAGGCCGTGCTAGATGAGTTCGATAAAGTAATCAAGGAAATAAACAATTTTAGGAAAGAATGGAATTTTTTAGGAATATTTTGTGTGCCTTCGTTCTGGAATGAAGAAAGCTGGGAAAGATTCTTTGATAAATTGAGGAAACAGAACAAGATCTAGGCTGTTTGGCCATGTTAGGAGAGGAATCAGTTTCCTCTACTATGGTAATTAATGCCCTCTGCAGGGATTTTAATATCTTGGCTGGAGTAAACAAGATTAAACAAAATCTTCCTACCACTAAATGTCAACTCAGATCTCGACTGGTAGTGGCAACTACTAAGTATAAGAGTGTGCCCTAGATGTCTCCTACTAATTGGGACAAGATAATCAAAGTGAAGAGTTGTTTTAGGGGCATCATGACAGCTCAAAAACTCGCCTCTTCATCCCAAGTAGTTTGGTTAGTCCCATCGATGCAATTAGTCATAGATCAACCAGAAGATTGGAACGAGATTCCCCTCATTACAACTCAAGCACCAATTGGCAAGATGCATGAAGCACATATGCTATCCTCCTCGGGGCTGACCAAAAAGTCCAATTCATCAAAGCCATAAAGGAGACACCATATTTAATCATTTTGTTATCATGTTTCATTAAATTTACTTATTTTATTTTTATTTCTATTATCGAAGCCAATTATTAAACAATTATCTAAAAAGCCACTATTTAAAAACCATGTTCCTGTTATGGGGGGGGGGGGGTTGTTGGTAGTGTGGAAGAAACTTTGCAGATGTTGAAACTACTTGTACATGATATACAACTTTCATTACTAATTTTGAATACTATTCATGGTGATTCTCGTTTGTTTATTCTGTTTTATATGTTATTTTGAATTACAATTATAGTCAAATAAATTTGAGGCTTGATCTCATTTAAACTTTAGATCCTTTAGCGTTGTGTGCTGATATCGATATTATCAACACAATTACTAAATGATTTATCTTGAGTTATTTACGATTGAAGATTTATCCTTCGTTAATATAATTCATGATTTATAGTGATTAAAACTTTATAGGTTATGTTATTATGTTAACACATTCGTTCATTTCTAATAGTGTATGTCGTTCTCTAAAATTTTCACATTTTACTCTTGCGTGAATGTCAGTATCGATATATAATATTAATTGCTATTAAGTATAGAGTGGAACAAACATACTTGTACCCACTGCACATGTTTTCATCTAACTAGAGCACAATTTTGTTTTAAAACTGATGTTGTTATTTTATTTTCCTTAAATTTTCCACCTTCCATTTATTTGCTTTTTAGTATCATCGTATTTTTCTATTGTTGTCTTGCTCATTGGGAATCTGACTTCAGAATTGTATGTCGTCAATGGTTTTCCTTCCTCCTGTGAATCCCACTATTATCTATTATGAATAAAATACTAACACCTTGTCTTATACTATTTTCATATTGAAAATGTGATAATTATACTATAGGGTCACCCCCTATGGTGTGATAAGGACCAACAGTTACACCTAGAGCGAGAGGGCTATCTGGTCCTCAGTGAATGTGTGCTCAATTGTTTATATGTGGGAACAATCTGTGCACCAACATGTGGTAAACGTTCTTTTTCCATTTTTCCATACTACAAACCTTTCCCGCTCAATTTGAGGTTAAAATTAATTTTCCTCTAAAGAGAAGGATTCTATATTAATAACTCTTAGTAACTTCCCTTATGATGGTGGACAATGAAGTCTCACCATTATATTTTTTTATACTATTCTTTAAATAAATCTTAATTAGAAACCATTATGATTGTAGATTTATTTTAATTCTCTATTTATTGAAGGTGGAGAGATATCAAAAGAGTAAGCTTAAGGAGGTGACGTTTTCGCTCAAAAATAATGGAAAACCAACATGATATTGATGGATTGCTCAATTGTTTTAGAAATTTGGGTTACCACTATCAAGCTTTAGGTTTTGGGTGCCTCGTGCATTTTTGATGGTGTTGAATCCATTCCCACCATAAAAAACATGATTCAAACACTCCCAGAGTAAGATTTCTTGAAAAAAATCATTGGATTCTAACTAGAAATTTGTCATCCATGGATATCAAATATTTGAGATTTAATTTCTTTTTTAAATTAAATTTTAAAAAAAAGTTTGATTCTTTTTAATTTATTGATAAATTCAGAGTTAAATATATATATATAATATATATATAATATATATATATATATATATATCTATATATATATATATATATATATATATATATATATATATATATATATATATATATAATATATATATTATATATATATATATATATATATATATATTATATATCTATATATATATATATATATATCTATATATATATATCTAATCTATCTATCTATCTATATATATATAGATAGATAGATAGATAGATAGATAGATAGATAAGAGTGAAGTATGTCACTTGTCAACTCCATGTTGAGTATGGAAAGTATTTAGTGTTATTTTTTAATACAACCAAATATTATTGGTTGTAAGCTTAAGCGACATCGTTTTCCACTCAACGAAGACAACTAGCTTGAGTGGGCCTAATGGTTAAGAGCATGTGTTTCCTCCTAAGAGGTCACAAGTTCAAAACCAAAGGGCGGTAGAGTATGTATGTCGTCGTAGTGCGAAGGTGGGTCCCTTGTCCCACAAACAAGGGGGTCTCATACACCAATTTGGTGCATGTCTTGACCGTGACCTTAAAATTGGATAATAATAACAATAATAATAATAATAATTAAACATTCTCTTATATTTGAAACAAAAAATCTTATCAATTCCATTATCTCTTTTATAAGTTTTTTTTTTGGTTTTGCAATTGTTTATGTTATTGGGATGTTATTTTAAACATCTTCATGGTATCATAGCAAACCTTTTCATAGATATTGTTGATTTGTGCGATATACAAGATCCAAATATAATTAGATTGAATACCTATTGTTGTGGCATCATGTTTCTAGTTGTATATATGGTTCTTCAACCACAAATTCGATCCTTAGCAATCTAAAGATAATGAATTGTGCTTCTTGGGTGATAGTTAAGGATTGCATAAAGTTTATTTGGAAAAGCGTTTGTTTGCTTGAATACATACACACACACATATAATCAATAATTAGAATAAAAAAGGTCAAAGCAATTGGAATGTGGATGTGGTAGTAACAAACTTGGTCTCCTTAGCTACCTTGAGGAGATTGTAGTGTTGTTTTAATCAATCCTAATTAACTGAGACTGCAACATTTACTTGTCAACCCAGGGTAGGTCTTTCTATTTCAATGGAGTTCGCACTATCTTGCCGATACACTACAACCAAGAATGAAAAATAGAAATAAATAATAAAGGATGTCACTGAATCAATTGCAGAAATTAAATCGTTCATGCAGAAATTAAAAAACTCCGCAGAGTTGAAATCACACTTCACAATTACAAGAGCAAGGGCGCGCCACATAATAAACTTATGACTACACTAGTTGGTCACTATCATTCTATTTAATCAAACCAGTGTAACCGCATAATATAATATGTAACATAAGCCGATGTATTTCACAATTTATACAGCAACAACATAAAACCATATGACAATAAAAGAAACAGTAACATATAACTACTTCTACCACTGCAGTCCCTGCTAAAGAGGAGGGCCCTTCCTCCCTAGCAAGGGTGCAGGAATAAACATGATACTAGTTAATGAATCAGATGAGAAGCAGTAACATCATCATCGTCATGACTTTAATATTAAAAATAATTGCAAATTTACAAGATGAGAGTAACAATGCTTTTCTATATGTTGTTCTTGTACATGCAAAATCGAGTTTCTTTTATAATTATTACATGCCTGAAGTCAGGAATATATCAATCATGAAAATCTCATGATTCTCATGCTAATCATAAAATAGAAGTAGTTATAACATATTTCTAAATACAAATACTTCTTAGATACATTGGTTAAGATTACAATTTCTTGGGTCTATTGCTTCTAAATAAACAATTCGTAACACCCAACAACCATTGTGTGGAATGGTACCCACGACTTTTCCATTTACGGTGCAAGCACATCCTGTGGTCAAATAATGATTCAAGATGTAATAACAATCACTGGGTAACAACATCCTTGGTATAACAACAGTCATCTGTATCAGCATGTGGTGTAACAACAACCTGTAAGAAAATATAGTGTGTAACAAGAACCTGTAACAGTGTACAGGTTGTAACAACAATATGCTCTACCCTGCTCTAAAATTGATCAGCATAGTCTGTTCATTCCATAACCTTGTCCCTGCAAGAAACACCTGAAAAAGAGAAGAGGTTCCCAAATACTTCTCCAATGTTCACCCTAGTTAGCCACAAAAAGGAATATAGTATCATAATATTCAACAAAACATGGAAAAATAACATGACAGTGGAATAGGTTGTATAGATGAGAAAAATGGTGATTAACATGTGAAGTTTCATGGCCCTAGAGGATAAGAGGATCAAAACTAGGGAAATAAAGTGTAGAAAACAGGTATAAAAGTCACACCTGACATCTCCCCCCAACTGAAGCAAGTGCATGTCCCCATGAAAAACCTCCGCTTCTCCTGCTATACCCCCGATGCAAATCTGTAAAACTGTAAGCACCAACAGTGTCTTCACCCATAGCCCTGTACCCTTGAGTAGCCATCAACTTTCGTGGTTAGGATTCTTCTTCATAGTCACATAGGTGGTACTCTGACTGATATTCTTCTACTAGTAACCAAATCAAAGGGAATTTAAATCTGATTTTGATCCAGAATGCCCCCAATGTCTACACTACTTGATCATATTCAGACACCTGTGTGACAACAACCACAAAATTTCTGTATTCAAAAGGATCTTTTTCTTGCAACTCAGCGCTATAGGCCTCGGTGCGCTTAAGGCACTCTGCTAGTGCTTGAATTTTCATATGTGCATGCAAATTGAGGAAAATCCTCACAATCCTCTTCCTATAGGTGGCTGACTGTTCCCTGACCCCTGGCCAGATGCCATTCGATTTGGTTTCTCATAAACACAAGAAAATCCTGCAATTGCAAATCTCCCATATAGGAGAAGACACTTGCTACCATTTTTGTGCTGACATACTCACACATTATGTTATGCAAAAATAGATCACAAAGCAAGCTCTCTTCATCAAAATCACGTGCGAAAATTTCAAGAAAAGTTTGGGTAGAAGAACCTAAATAAGCCGTGTTCTCAAAGATTGTTTTAAAATGAAATAAATAATAACGTTCCAGAGGAACACTGGATACGATGGGGTAGGACACCTGTATGCTAGTAGGTTCAAGGCAAGCTCATGAAGCTTTGTCTTGGCATTTGTCATATCCAGAACCTGTCACTGTAATAGCTGCAATTGTTCGTCCTTTTCTTCATGGCTTCCTTATGTCTCCGCGCTTCCCATTCTCTCTCCCACTCTTCCCTTAACCATTTCTCCCTGAGTGATTCCATCATACTTTTTTTTCCTTGAGTGACATCACCCCCTCTTGTAGAGAGAGTGCCTGTTGCTTCCATTTCTGTAGCTATGTTAACATCAACATTCTTTCAGAACATCATCCTTCGTTAGGACCTGTTGTTCTCCCACATGCACTAACAATCGAGGGTGTAATAGCATCTTGAGGGTGAAACTACCCCATTTCAGCTATTGGTTCTTATGTAACAACAAATTCATCAATGGATTTTTGTGTAGCAATTTCTTTCTCTCCCTAATCAACTTCCATTTCCACTACTGGTTCTTGTGTAATAGCAGTGTCATCCACAATTTCTTGTGTATCATTTTTCCCTTGGTAAGCTTCTGCCTCCATTGCTAGTTCTTGTGTAACAACAGTGTTAACCATAGGTTCATCGATATCAATTTCTTCTTCTTTCCCTTGGTTGAATTTTGTATCCATTTTTGTTTCCGGTGTAATAGCAGTGTCAACCAAGCATTCCTATGTATTAGCTACCAAATTACTTTATGTGGACTGCGTCGTCTTAGTTGCTGGTTCTTTTGTAACAATAGCATCTTCAATGGGTTTTTGTGTGTCAGCTTCCCACGATTCGGTTTGTTTTTCCCTCGAGATGGTGTCGACTGCATAGACTCTATACCCCGCAGCCACTAGCTTCTTAGCACAGGTTGTGCACACAGCACCCAGGACATCTCCCTTCCTGGCCATGTCTACAATCTCATCCAAAGTGTCTACGCCTAAGGCTCTTGCCTCTACTTTCTCATCTACTAATTGTTTCCTTAGATTTTCATTCTCGTTTTCGAAATTTTCAATTTTTAACATAAATGATTGAGTTTCATTCTTACTAGGTGAGGAACGTTCCTCTAGCTGAGCCTACTATTCATCCTTCTACTCTGTTGCCTCCTCGTTCTTCTTAGACATGAATGGGGACTCTGGGTACCCACTAACTCTTATTCTCTTTTTTTACCACCTATCACCATTTGGCTTGTCAACTGGCCTCTTTCCAACCCTTCCTTTCGAGGGTTGGGGCTGCTCCTTGGCTACTGTCGGAGCTTCCTCAAATGTCCCAGTTTGTTTCCTGCTGGTAGTTCTAGCCATATTTATCATGAATTCCTCCCAACTCCTACCCTTTCAGCTTAGGGCATCCAACACAATAATCTTAATGAGGCCATGGTTTGTGACATGTCTCTGGATGCACAACTGTTTTTACGGCCGCGACCACATGCTTGATGTTTTTCAAGAAAAAAGTAGGGAAGATTTATCAGCATCGATGCTGAAGGTGGTTTAGCAATGGAAAGTGGTAATTGAATACGATTGTTTCCCTTCCCTCATAGGTGATATACTTGATGAGGTAAAGGGAAACATCGTCCCATGGTTGAGGAAGTGACAACCTGTCAATCCTCCTCCCTTTCTTCACTAGCTGTTCCTTCCCTTGGAGGAAATCCTTCTTCAAGGAGGGGTCATTAACTTTACTGTTAAACCACATTTTTCCTTCTACTGGTAATGTTGTCACTCAGGGAATTACCCCTTCTGTAACCTCCAGCTTTAATCCCCTAACCTCCGTCTGATTTCTCTCTAAGTTCTTCACGAAAATTCCCCCGTCTGATCCTTCCATCCTTTGGAAGAACTCAAACTAGCCTGTGTCTTTAAAAATTTGACATGCTTCGGGGCATTTCTCCAAAGCCTCTATTGACCCTATTTCATGTTTAATTTCTGCTCCACCCATCGCTACACAAATTCAATGATGTTATCCTCTTTTTTCCCTCCTTTAGAAGTTTCGGAGCAGTCAACACACTACTCAGCTGTTTCAGCCCTGCCACTATTCTTCTCCACTTCTTTGAGCACTCTGAATGGGGATGCAATGCTCTAGCAGAGGGTAAATGGTAGGGTTTTGTAGGCTAGAATCTCAAATTAATATTTTCAACCATGATTCGTACTGCGTAGTAATTTTACCTTATTAATGCTAGGTTATGGGCACATTATGGGAGGTCTAGTCAGAGGTACAATTCCCTTTTTTGGTATGA
The DNA here is from genome assembly GCA_000404065.3 of Pinus taeda. Classification (NCBI taxonomy): domain Eukaryota; kingdom Viridiplantae; phylum Streptophyta; class Pinopsida; order Pinales; family Pinaceae; genus Pinus; species Pinus taeda. The sequence goes on along the minus strand of APFE031067895.1, from coordinate 19,992 downwards.
TCAATCATTAAGTGACATTTATTACCAAATCACCATGCTTTAGTTGTGGTTTTTAAATACTCACATGTCATGCAAAAGTCATGTTTCCATATAATTCCCCCCTCCCCAGCTTAAATGTGACAACTGACCTCGACAATCAAAAGGGATATTATGTTAAATTGCCATAATTACTGAATAAAAGTGGATAATGATATTACCTTTGTATGACTTACCTGGGTGACGTGGGGAGAAGATGTTGGTGGTGAGGGGCGTGAACTTAACTCCGATGTTCAAGGCAACTGCTTTCCAAACCATGATGATGCATACTGTGTGTTACAATAAATAATTTACTCGGATTATTTCTAGAAGTCGTCGGCTATTACGGATGTAACAACCAAGATGGCTGTTATGTATTATTGATTTTCACAAAAGATAAAAACAAAGAAAAAAAATTGTGTAACAACATTATTTTAGAGTACGCTTGAAATAACAAATGCGGTTATAGAGTGTGTAACAACTGCCACAAAGTGGTTTTCAACTGCTACAAAAATTGTCTGTCTGCGCCCGAAAAAGGTTTTCACAGCCAGATTGTTTTATTTTGTGTTTTTATTTTATTTTATTTAGGAAGGTGTAATAGCCACCAACAACGGTTGTTTTTGAGCTGTTACACTTGTTAAAAAATTAGAATTTTGGCAACATAGGGGGCTTTCCCCTGTTCTTGTAATATGAAGATCCAAATTCGTGACAATGTTGACAAATGAATCCTTTGAAGAAGGTTTATGATATAACTGAAGACGATGCCCATTTGCAAGCAATGGTGTCCTTGCACTATCAATGGTAACCAAATTTATAGTCCCATTGTAAAAAACTGCATCTACCACATAGGGACCTAGCCATCTAGTGCAGAGCGTACCCTTGAAATCCTTGAATCTTGAGTCGTATAAGAGAGCCCAATCTCCTTTCTGGAACTTCTTCTTCTTAAGGAATCTATCATGCCACTTAGTTCTCTGTTGCTCGATAATCTCTTTTGTTTGGATAGCAGATATTCGTTTCTCCTCCAATTCATTGAGATGGTTCAACCTATGCTTTTGTTCTGTAGCTAGATCCAAATTTACTTGCAATATTATTCTTTGTGTCTTGATTTCGAACTCAAAAGGGAATAACGGAATTTTACCATACACAAGTTCATATGGTGAGAATCTCATGGTATTCCTCGATGTAGTCATGTAGGCCCACAACACTTACGGAAGTTTATCGGCCCAATTCCTTCGGTGATTAGCCATGATCTTGGTAAGAATCCCCTCAATGACTTTGTTAGTGCTTTCCAGTTGGCCATTTGCTTGTGTATAATAAGGTGTTGTGATTCTATGATGGATTTTGTATTTTTCAATCAACTTCAGGATCATATGGGATGTAAAATGGGGCCCTTCATCTATGACTATCTCCATGGGTATACCAAAACAGACAAAGATGTCTTCAAACAGAAAGTCTGAAACAACCTGCTCTGTGGCTCTAGTTAGTTCTTTTGCCTCAAACCATTTTGTGACATTGTTAGTGCAGACCAAGATGTAAGATTTCTATCTGGATGAAGGATTAATTGGTCCCACAAAATCCAAGGCCCATTTCTGAAAAGTTTCTAAGATGATTTGGGGTTTTAACAACATCTCATCTGATTGTAGTAGTTGGCCCATTCTTTGGAAACTATTCCATCCTTTCACAAATTTCTTGGCATTCTGAAATATTGTTGGCTAATAATACCCTGTCGAAAGGACTTTCTATCATGTCCTCTTGTCTACGAATTGCCCTCTACAAGGTTCCTCGTGACAACCCTTAAGGATATTGAAGATCTCATCTTCTCTAACACAATGTGTGATCTGGAAATCTGGTCTAGTGTGACAGAGATTCCCATCTATCCAGGTATAGGTAGCACTCCACTATATGCTCTTTCTCTTCTCCTTGGAGGAAAAATATTGTGGACACTTCCTTGCAGCAAGATAATTGGCTATATCTGCATACTAGGGTGAGTAAGTAGAAATAGCGAAGAGATATTCATCAGGGAAAGAATCCTCAGTAGGAATGCAATTGTCATCAATAGTTAACCTAGAAAGGAAATCAACGACTACATTATCTTTTCCAGGTTTATTAACAATTCTGATATCAAATTCCTATAACAGCAGTAACCATCGTGTAATTCTACCATTGGCAATTGGCTTATTCATTTAAAAACGAATGACATAGTGGTGAGTGTCTACAAATATTTGATACCGGGTGATATAATGTCGAAATTTATTGATGGCGTGTACTACTGCTAAGAATTCCTTCTTGGTAACTGTGTAATTGAGGTCACCCGGAGTCAAATTTTTGCTTATGTAGTAAATAACATAAGGTTTCATGTCCTCCAGTTGGTCCAAAACAACACCTATAGCAATATCAGATGCATCTGTAGCTATGTGAAATGACAGTTCCCACTTAGGTCCTTGGAAAACCAGAGCTGCTAATACATAGCATTTTAGCTTCAAAAATGCCTACTCACACTTTCCTATCCACAAAAAGTCGAAATCCTTCATGAGCAATGAAAATCATGGAGATGAAATTTTTTAACATTTTTCTATTAATATTCTGTAATTCCTATCATGCCCCAAGAAACTACATAGTTCTTTTTGCGTCTCGGGAGTTGGATTTTTCAGAATTACCTTTATTTTAGTAGGGTCTACCTTGATCCCATTTGCAGAAACATAGTGTCCTAGCACGATCCCTTCAGTCATCATCATTTGACATTTTTCATTGCTCAAAGCAACATTAGTCTGTACACAATGTTCCAACACGTTTTCTAAACTAGCTAATGTTGTTTCAAAAGAATCACCATAAGGTGTAAAATCGTCCATGAAGATTTCAAGACAATCATTCAACAAATCAGAAAAAATTCCCAGTATCACCCTCTAAAAGGTTAATGGTGCATTACTGATTCCAAAAGGGAGTACTCTGTATGCGAAAGTTGCCCAAGGGCAAGTAAAGGTCATTTTATCTTGATCCTCTGGGGCAATCTCTATCTGGTTGTAGCCACTAAACCCGTCTAGAAATGATTTTTCTTTTCTAGAAAGGGTGTCAAGGACCTAATGTATAAATGGTAAAGGAAAATGGTCCTTTTGAGTGGCCTTATTGAGTTCTCTGTAATCCACATAGACTCTCCACTTTCCATTCTTCTTAGGAATGATGAAAATCGAAGACACCCAATGACTGTCAGATATCGGATAAATAAAGTTAGCACTCAGGAGTTTTTGTAATTCTTCCTTCACTACCTCCTTCAGTGTAGGGTACATGCAGTGCTATGGTTGTTTGACTGGTTTGAAACCATGCCTAAAATAAATGTGGTAAGTGCACATTTTGGGATGGATCCCTTTCATATCCATATAGTCCCATGCAAATGTTTTTTTGTATTTTTGTAACAGCCATAACAACAGTTGGTTTTTCTTAGCATTCAAGTTTGAGTTAATGTTCAGAAACTTTCTTGGTTCTATTCCAATTGGACTGCTGTCAATATTCAGAGTGGTTATAATTTGTTCAAAATCTATATCTTATACCTCCACTCCCTCCTATGAATTTTCAATGGAAGCAAGTTACTAACAAAACCATTAATGATATCATCTTCTGTCTCAACCTTGAAGTACTGGGCTTTCCTTAGAGTGAAGAGTGGTAGGGAAAGATCTTATTCAGGCTTAAACTCATCCCACCAGGGTGTTATACAAATCCACATTTGGTTTTGGGGGGTAAAGATTAAAATTATTTGTAGCCTGGCCATCCGAGATCACCATAGATCCAGATTTTCATCCTATAAATACATCTATAGTAGCCAACCAATGTCTCCCTAAGATCAAAGGATGTCCCACCAAGTTGGATTTGGGCTGTAAGATAAGAAAGTCAGCTGGATATCTCCAGGAGGCTATTGTGATTACTATGTCCTCTAACACCCCATCAAGTTTAACATGAGACTTGTCTGCTAATTCAAGTATAGTAGGAGTATTTATAAGCCCATGCAGCCTGAGGGTGGTAAAGAGGTCCTTTTTCATCACATTAATGACAGCCCCAAGATCGATCAATCTGCTATTTGCGGGTTGGTCATTAATGTAGACAGTAAACATAGGGTTTTATGGATCATTATACTTGGTTAGAAGAGGCTGATCAAACATTAATACAGACAATTTCCCCATCACATGTATGGTAGTAGGGTCTTTAGGCTTCCTTCCAGGTTTCTTAATGCACGAAACTCACACTGTTTTAGCATAAATAGGTACTTCTTTAAGAGCTTGCAGTAGAGGGATTCGAACATGCAAATTTCGCAACTCCCTAAGAAAGTTGGATTCAGGCTGTGAGGCCATTCCAGGCTTAGTTAATCTATAAGGATACAGAGGATTCTAAGTTATAGCAGTTGATTCGGACGTTACATGTGTATAAGCCTTACCTAAGTTGGCTTTAACTTAGCGGGTTGGCTGTTACAGATGTAACCACTTGCTCTGTATCGGTTGTTACAGGTGTAACAACTGCCTCAGGATCCACTGTAGCTCCTCTGGAAGGTTCACAATCCTCCTCAATAATTATAGGGGAGTGTTTTGGTTTAATTACCTTACTCGATCGCAATTGAATTTCATTGAGTCCCACGGGGGTAATAAGGTAAGTCTGGAAGGTAGTCATAGCTTCTATGCGCTGGGCTACTTTATTATTCGGGTTAGGGTTAGGTTGTATGGGTAGTTGGGGTAGAATAGGTGGTGTAGGAGTAGGAGTTTGGAAAGGAGGCAATTGTAGCTGTTGTTGCATTGGTAATCCAGGTGGAGTTGTATTCTGGGAATTCCCCCTCCAATTCTTCCAAGGGTATGTCTGAGATGGAGTATACTGGATAGAGGGAGAGGGGGACCACTGGTTCCAGGGTGAAGGAAATTGTGCTAAAGAAGGAGAAGAGTATTGCCATGGATATTGCTGAGTATTATATGCATTGTTTCATGAATTGAAAGAAAAATATTGGGACATACCTGGAGGTCGTGGATGCCATGGTCTCCTAGGTGCGATGCAATAAGATGATTGCACTTCTTCGCTTAATTCTCTAAGTATCATTTTTAGTCTAGGAAGGTTCAGACATTGACCTGTTGAATGATCCAGCTGACAAATATTGCACAAGCTGATGCTGTTCATTTAACACTCCCTCAAGGGATGTTTCTTCTGGTAGTTTGGGCATAACACAACCAGAGGTGTGTCATCTTATGATTTTGTTTTCTTGATATTTGTTGTCGATATCTAGGCAGATAGAGTACTGAGGATATCAGTCTTGAAATTTTTGAATAAATTCCCTATCTCTGCTCTGGTTACTCCTCTGCTTGTATATTTGTGTATTCGAGCAGAGGCATCTCGGATTGAGCTTCATCCCTTAGATGATCCTCTAGAGCATCTTAGACATAGCTTTACAATTTAGGTGAATTGTTCTTGAGATCCCTTTTCCTAGTAGGTTCAAGGTATCAAGGTATTCGTTCCTCATTCCTCTTATAAATATGGTCTTCAAGGTCTCATGGTCTAAATCACTGTGTTTAGACCTCTGCAAATTATAGTGGAATCGCTCTACATAGTACTCTAGGTTCTCATCCTCCTTCTGTGTCATTCTAAATACTTCCTCCCTTAAGTCCTTGGTTCTGCAATAGTCTTGGTATTTTGATAATTCATTGTGTTTAGACCTCTGCAAGTGTGATCGTTGTACATAGTCCTCCAGGCTCTCATCCTCCTTCTGTGTCATTCTGAATACTTCCTCCCTTCAGTCCCTGGTTCTACAATAGTCTTGGTATTTTGATAAGAATGTCTCCTTCATATCGCTCCATGTTCGAATAAACTCGGAGCCTAACCCCATGAACCATCTCAAGGTTGCTCCTTTTAAAGAAGAAGGAAATAATTTCAGTTTATGAGCATCTGAGACATAGTCATAACTCCTGCATAAGACATCAAATTCAAATAAGAAGGTTTCCAGGTCTTCCACAGTCATCTCTTGGAAGGATGGTAAGGATGATATAGGAATATTTTTCATGGGAGCTTCGCCTCTGATATCCCCAATTGGGAACTCAAAGGTGGTGTCGGTAGCATCTGTTTTAGCATTGTTGTCATTGTTGTCCCCCATTGCTAATCCTTCTAACCCTTATTGTAACAAACATTCTTCAAACTACTCTTGTGATTGACTTGCAGGTGGATTTGATGGCTCAGGTGACTCCAGGGCTGGTTGTTTCACCACACTACCTGAATCCAGTTATTGATAAACCAATAGGTGTTCTCCAGTATCAGGTTTTTAATGCCCCCCTTCAGTTTCCCCTTGTCCCTCGGTCCTAAAGTTATGTCTACTAGCTTCCCCTTGCTGTCCCTGAATATCATGCTTAATCTTGGGAGTATGTTTGCTAGCTTTAGAATAGTATGGCCTCGAGATAGAGGAATCAGAGGTTTCTGTTCTTGTTATGGGAGTAATAACTTTTTGTGGCCTTGTTTTCCTTGCGTCCTTTGAGAACTTGATTGTTCTTTTTCTACCTTGGAGATTAGTTCCTGGATAAATGTTTGCCTTCCCAAATCTACACTCTTCCTTTCCTTTTTACAACCCATTTTTCCCGTGACTAATTAGAGTGGGGGTAATTTTGGTATTTCTATAATTCCTACAGTTGCAAACATGGACCCTATGTATATTGATTCACACCCTAATTGTCTCAATATTCGATAGTGGTGAGTCTGCTTAGGTATGTTAGATTTATGCACAGGTTCTTACATCTCATCTTACCGCCCAACAACTGAATATCTAAGGACACGCTAAAAAAACACCAAAATGCCACACCCTTAGTGCCCTATTAATCACAATGGTGAGACTACCCAGGTGTGTTAGAGTGATGCACAGGTTCTTACCTCTCATCTTACCGCCCAACGATTGTGGACTAGGAACAATCTATCATCAAACAAACAACTTGGCTAATTGTATCTTCAATTACCATGCTTGTCAATGACGCTAAAATGTAGTGTTTTTTTAATCAATCCCAATTGACGATATTGCAACATTTACTGGTCAACCCAGGGTAGGTCTTGCTGTTTCAATGGAGTTTGCACTGTCTGTGCCGATACACTACAACCAAGAACGAAAAATAGAAAGAAACAGTAAAGGATGTCGCTGAATGAATTGCATAAATTAAATCATTCATGGAGAAATTAAAACACTCCACAAAATTGAAATCACACATCACAATTACCAGAGAAAGGGCGTGCCACACAATAAACTAATGACTACACTAGCTGGTCATTATCATTTTGTTTAATCAAATAATGTAACAACATAAAATAATCTGGAACAAAAGCGGACATATTTCACAATTTATATAGCAACAACATAAAACATTATGAAAATAAAAGAAACAATAACATACAACTACTTCTACCGTTGCAACCCCTACTAAAGAGGAGGGCCCTTCCTCCCTAGCAAGGGCGCAGGAATAAACACGAGATTAGTTAACAAATCAAATGAGGAGCAGTAAAAATAATTCCAAAGTTACAAGATCAGAGTAACAATGCTTTTCTATATGCCATCCTTATACACGAGAAATAGAGTTTCTTTTATAATTATTACATGCCCGAAATCAGGGATAGATCGGCCATTAAAATCTCATGATTCTCATGTTGATCATAAAATAGAAGTAATTATAACCTATTTATAAATATAAATACTTCTGAGATACATTGGTTAAGATTGCAACCACTTGGGTCTGTTGCTTCTAAATAAATAATTCATAACACCTGACAGTTGTTGTGTGGAATAGTACCCATGACTTTGCGAGCTACAGTGCAACAACATCGTTCAGTCAAATAGCGGTTTGGGATGTAACAAAAATCACTGGGTAACAACATCCTTGGTGTAATAGAGGTCATCTGTATCAGCTCGTGGTGTAACATCAACCTGTAACAACATACAGTGTTTAAATGCAACCTATAATAGTGTACAGGGTGTAACAACAATCTGCTCTACCCTGATTTAAAGCCGATCAACACAAACTATTCACTCCATAGCCTTGTCCCTACAAGCAACACCTGAAAAAGAGAAGAGGTTCCAAAATAATTCTCTAATGCTCACCCCAGTTAGTCACAAAAAGGAATATAGTATCGTAATATTCAACAAAAAATGGAAAAATAACATGACAGTGGAATATGCTATCTAAATGAGAAAAATGGTGATTAACATGTGAAGTTTCATGAGCTTGGAGGAAAAGAGGATCGAAACTGGGGAAAGAAAGTGTAAAAAAAAAGTATAATAGTCACACCTAACAGCGATCAATGGCATAAAGTTATACTTCTTTCCTCCATTTTAGACCCCATTTCTAAGCTTATCAGCATCCTATACTCATCAAGAGTTTTCACAAGATATAAATTTCACTGAATTCTTGGTCTGTGGTGTCAAATTAGATGCACTTGAATCTTCTACAATTGGTGCCACACCACCCTTGGAGCAACACGTGGACTTGGGATGTCACGTCATCTACCATGTGTCAATTGTACATGCATGATAATGTGGGACGAATGGTGGAATATTCTTAGGGCTCTAATTTGGTGCCCAAAACTGGGGATTCAATGAAATCTATATCATCATAAAGCTCTTGGAAAGTAAAGGATGTTGGTAACTTGAGAAATCAAGTTCAAAATGGAAGAAGGATCAACATTTTTGGTATCTCCATTAGGAATATGAATGATTTTGTATCTTATTATTGGTAGATGAGCCGTCGTGACCCAATCCAACCTTATCTTCTCATTGGATTGGAAGATCAAAGAATTATCTTGAATCAATTATATGAATTCATATTAAATATTACCAAGAAACAGAGAAGACATTGAAAGATCTTGACAAGCTTTGGCTCAATAAGAGCTTTGAGTACTATGTAATCATGAAAGGAAACTATAGTAAAGACAAGTCTTAGCCTGGACAAATCCAATATTCCTAAGTGGCCTTTGAATAGAAACCAAAGTCAAAAGATTGTAGAGAAAGAAAGTAGTTTTGTGAATGGGGACATATTTCTTTTCTTCCCACTAGAAAATGATAAAATGGTAGATAATGAATAAATATGAAAATAACAATGTGAATAAAAGAATAATGAAAGAGTGAGGAATTAGAGACAAATATTTAAGGTAAGTCTTCTGGTGATATGGGTTGTAATATGGTGAAAGCCCAACTTCTATTAATAAATGAAATAATATAATATTGTAGAACACAAATTGGTGAGAATGGTGGTAACTATATTTGAATAAAAAGAGATGATATCTACAAACGTTCACAAAATCTATTACATGAGGCTATAAAAATGGAATTTAATATAAAGAAAGAACCTTAGAGGTCCAAAACCCCTACACTGGAACATGGAGCACCAAAAGTTTCTTGGTCCCTAAGGTGGTTAATTGGTACATCAACTTCATGGGGGTGAAAAGTTTGTATGCCATATCTGTTTGGGGCGCAGGATAGCTCGTTGGAAAGAACTACCCCATGATTAAAATTTTTGACTAGGGATAGGGTATGCCATGGAAGCCCTTAGCCCCCTGAATTTACAAAAAATATTGTTTAGGGCCAAAATATGGCCTCAAAAGTTTGGGACCCAAAAATGTTTGAAAACTGCAAAGAAAATAAAGAACCATTGAGACAGTGGAAGAGTTGAGTAGTCACCAATATATACCTAGATCGGTCTCTTCCCTTAGCAGTCAATGGTATCCATGATATTAAGAAACTTCTATTGAATTTAGTTCCTCGTGAGCCACTTGCATTAGTGAAGACGTTGCCCTAATTTAAAAACCCAATAGAGTTGTATGTGTTGCTAGAAAGTATCCTTTGTCTTGGTGTCCATGATATTATCCATTATAGCCCATTCAATGCAATTAGGATTGATTTTATGGGGGCCAATTTCTCGTTTGCCTTCGAGGTTGTGTCCAACAAAGGTGGGAAATGTGGGTGAAGTAGCTCCACATTAAATAATGGGTCAAAGCCAAGGAAAAATGTAATACTCAATTCAAAATCATTTTCACGCAAAACCTTTATGCTTGTGTAAAAACCCATATTGAAGTGGTACGATCTTACCATAGGGGTCTACGAGGTGCTCTTTATTTAAGTGTAAACACACCTTATCACAAACCTAAAACTTATGTTGAACCTATGTTGGTTATGCTATTGTTTTTTCTTGGAATTAGCGTTTTGAAGGATATCATGGACATATTGCTAGAGTTGTTAGAACTATTCAACAAATTTGGCTACCCTTTATGCCTTGAAATGAGAATTGAGGACTATGCTAGTGAATATGCAATGGAAATAGCTACATCAAATGGAGCAAATGGTTAGAACCTTAAGAACGCCTGAAAAGGAATGTGGCTAATAGAGTTATGTAAGGCTTTGTTCTTGATATATTGAACATATGGAAGGATTTCATCCCATATACAAAGATTCTTGGAGTTGTACATGCACAAGATATGCACAATCAACTTGTTGACCACTTCTATTTGTCCATCCTATTACGGATGATAGGCAGTAGATTTGGTGAACTTGGTATCCATGAGAGACTATATGCTAGACCAAAAGGCATTGAGGAATAGATTGTCCTTATCTAAAATAGTGGTTGAGGTAGCCCAGAATAAACGAAAACATGCTCAATGTTGGGAGTGGGATCCCCCAAGGATAGTTTTGGGGCTAAAAGGCCATGTTTTGGTCAAATTGTGTAATAAACTTGTAAAGACTCCACATTTTGTGGTAGCAGAGTGCTAAGGTGTCATAAGTCATAAAGGGTTGTCTGCCCTTAGTTTTATAAAGTAAAATTCGACTATAAGAGATCTACCCATGGTCCGCGGACCATGGGATTGTATAAAACGAGCTAAGCTCTAAGTAGTTTTAGAGAAATCAATAGATAGATCATGTAAGAGATTTGTAGCTCTGAAGTAAGAAGTCTAAGTTTCGGCTTGTAGCATAGGTAGAGGCTCTGTAGCTGAGTGTGCAGAGGCCTAGGGTAGAAGTCCGCAGCTAATTGCGTCGACCCCTGCAACTATGTGCACACGGTGGATAGAGTCTGTAATCACTTGGAAGATATTAATAAAGGGAAGTTAGATAATTGAACGCATATAAGAATATCTATTTACGTGATGCTAATTGTGAGTATCTAATAAGATAAGTAAGATTCTTAAGATAACTTGACAATCTGAGCTATATGCTGCCTTAGAAGTGCGAGAGTATCTAAATCGAAGGTTAGGGCTGCGTGAAGGTCAGTCGTAACCTTTCACGAAGGTATTGAAGGGAGGAATAAGGGGTTAGGTAGACAGAGCCCTAGGACTAAGTGACCTATGCGAAGGTAGGAATAAAAGGAATAAAATGACATCACGACCATCTCAGTGTGTGGAAAATTGGTTCCAGCATCCCCCCATACTACTTCAGGTGAGACCTCAGTCTGCACTCCACGGGCTGATGCCGAAAGGGCCAGAATTGTAGGGATTTGTTTGGCTAATTAAAATTGAACCTAGGTAAGGCCCCCTCAAGCCAGCAAATGGTTCCGTTGATGGGACCAAAATCTGCATAAGATATGTGTGATGTACCTATATATAGAAATACACAAAATATTTTTCTTCTCCTTTCTGGTTTAGCTATACGAGCAGATCGCGAAGCTAACAGACAGCCAAGGAAGGTGGAAACTTGATAGTCCTATTGTTTGGACCCCAGAGCTAGTACGGAAATTGGAAGCATCCGAGGGAAAGATCGCCCGTGCTATCAATCATTGGCTTGATCATGTCATATGAGGATTTGTGACTGAATTCGTGGTCGATACCTCAGTCAGTTATAGTGAGGCAGAGCGACACTTTTTCAAAGGGCCGCGAGGTAAGTACGTGAAATATTTGAATACCTGGATTAAAATGCTATTGTGTGAAAAATAGGTTATGCAGCTACCTTGATGTTGGCTACGCAAAGTAGAAAAACTTATAGAAATGAAGGAAAAAAGGGTCCTGAATATAGTCCATTGATTTCATCTCTGTGAGGTGACAAAGAAGGAACAACGCAGGCTTCTCTGTGAAGTGTTATTTAGTTAATAAGATAAGGATTCCTTCGAATGCCATCTCCACCCACACCACGTCCAACTTCACCACTGCCACTTGCGACTTCACTCGTACCACCTCCACCTCCACTGCAGTTCGGTATGACAAATTCATTGAAGATGCCTTTATTCAAAGGCTTGAGGAATGAGGACCCGGACCAATTCTGGTTCGTTGTAAAAGCTGTATGGGAAGCTCAGGGCATTACATATGATAACATGAAGAAGGCGACATTGGTTAGTGCTTTGCAGGATTGTGCGCTAACCTGGTACATCATGTAATCTAATGATAACCCGAATGCTAGAGTGGCAGACATCTAGACCGTGCTGAAAAAGGAATTCAGTAGGCCTAAATCTTAAGCACAGTCTATTGTGGAGTTCAAGTTAATCATCATGCGACTAGGCGAGACACCTTGGAAATTATATCAGAGGTTGAAGTGCAAAATCCATGAAGCTAATATGAACTTGACGGACGTGCAACATTGTGAGTGGCTTGTGGCTTCACTACTGCCACACTTAAGGGTTATGTTGTCCCAGCAGAAGATAACAACTCAGGTAGAGGCCTTGGAGATTGCGATGAGACTGCATGAGACCTTGATGCCAGATCCAAATCTGGGGTTTCAATAGATCCATACACAATTGAAAAATATGTGCCTTGAAATGCAAAATTTGAAGTAGGACAAAGCAGTTCGAACAGAAGTATGCGAAGAGGTATGGTGTCTGAAATGCAAGAGTCAGGGGCATGAAAAAGACCATTGTTCAGCTTTTGTGAACTATATTGCAAGAGGAGGAAAAATTCCTTTGAGGCCGGAAGCTCAAGCAAGACTGAGCACAGGGCCTGCATTGTGGTGTGCTATATGCTAGGTAGCAGGGAAACATGCCACAGATAACTATCATTTGCTAAAAAACTTTGTATAGACACCGCAACAGTTGTTCTGCAACTTCTGTAGGTCGGTAGGACATGATGAGCATAACTACAGAAGCTATGAATTGATGATGGATAAAACACCCGCCTATAGGGTCTAGGAAGAAACGCGGCCCCTTGACCAGGGCGTAGGGATGGCACAGACAATATTTTAGTGGTGCGGATGAGGCCGAGGTGGAGGAGGACCTGGCAGAGGTCGGGGACAGTTGATCTGCTACAATTGTGGAGGACTAGGACATTATGGTTGCGATTTCACTAATCGAACACGTCTGTTGTGCAAGTATTTCACTCTGTTTGATCATGAAATAGAAGACTGTCCTATGCTGATAGTTAGTATACATGACAAAGGGGCACTACCGTCTCCACCGACTCAAAACCTGTAGATGATGAGGTCTGAGCCATGCAAAGAGGATCCAAACATGAATATAGTGCTTCGAAGTGGAATCACGATAGGAGATGAAAAGGGGAAATAGCTAGAAGACAGTACATGGGTTTACAAAGCTCTGGCGAAGGAGGCTGAGTTCGATTTGGATCACGCACATGAAACCTTCATGGAAGCAAACAAGAGCTTCACTAAGGCCTCCACCTTAAGGAGCAAGGATAAGCCTGATCAAGAGATGGAGCCTTCTATGCTTACAACTTTCCTAGAGACTTGTATGAAGCTACTGCACGATAGTAAGGCTATGAAGGGGTTACAAGAGCTCACAAATAGATGTGTTGAAACTACTCCGGGTGAGCTGGGCGTAGTGAGAAATATTGGCAAGCATAAAACAAGAATAGGATGGGAGATGATATTGACCGCGCAGATAGGATAGTATGAAATGGATCAGGTTATTTTGGACCTCGGGTCAGATGCGAACATCCTACCAAAGTAGACTTGGGAGCATATGGGGAGATCCACGTTGCAATAGTCTTTGATTCAGCTAAGGATGGTGAATCAACAGAAGACGATCCCCATGGGGCGACTGCAAGGGGTGACTGTCGATATTGAAGGTGCGAGCACACTGGCTGATTTTGAAGTGATATAAATTGTGGATGGCAACAACCCCTACCCTACACTACTTGGAATTGATTGGGGTACTGATATGAATGGGGTAATCAATCTAAAGAAGTGAAAGATGATATTCGAAAAGTAATCGCTACGGGTAATAGTACCCCTCGATCCCACTAAAGGATCACGCTATAATGAACCAGTCCGTGATTATAAGAGTGATGATGATCTAGACTATATATATAAGATAACAACACAAGACCAAGACTGGGTGAATCCAACAGTGGATGGACGAATTACTTGGGATCACGAGAGTTCCTGTACCTCGAATTCTGATGAAGAGTTAGAGCATTGGCAGAATCAGTTACATGAAATAACTGCACTGATTTGCAACATTATTACCCAGTCACTACACTTTTTGTCGTCAAAGGTAAGAAATCTGTCTACTTATGATGGCCTAAATGATGTAGATATTTTTTTGGATGCACTTGAGAGGGAGGTACCAGAAAAGCAACACTTCCAGGCATTGGACTGGACATTGCGTGCTATGCCCACAATATGGTGGGGTACGCATAAGGGAAGCTTTGATGATTGGCGTGAATATAGGAATATGATGAGAACATGCTTTGGGAAGTCGAAGGTGTGAATGGAAGAAAAGTATGATGGGCAGGATGATCCGCGTGCGCACTTGGCCAAATGGGCTCAGGATTATGGAGAGAATCCCCAACTTGAATGGGCGCACTTGTTCTGTCATACCTTGCATATCATCCCAATGAACTGGTATGTAGAAACAGAGCTCTGCCATGGTACAGGTGAATGGGATATTCTATGCGAAGGATTCATAATGACATTCAGTTTTGAAGATGGGTTTGATAGTATTCATGAGGCACTACAAGAGGTGAAAGTAGCAATCTTTAGGATAACACAGGGTCCTTTAGACTTGATTCAGCCTAAGTGGGCTACTCAGCTGAGTCATGCACTAGAATGCTATAATGTAACGATAGAAGAAGAGGATGAGGATCCGCGAATGATTAGCATCCCACAAAAAGAGGGTCACCGCGAGGTTGAAGGGCCGCAGGTTGAGATTCCTGATATAACCATGTTGCTAAAATGAAAAAAGTAAACATTGCTATGGAGGCAAAGCCCAAATTCGTGAAGATTGGAGATCACTGGGATGACGCGACGATGGATAAGGTCACTGAATTTATACGTGAATTCCAAGATTTATTCCCTACCAGGTTTACAGATCTAAAAGGGATAATTGGGGACCTAGATGTTATGAAGATCACGTTGAAGCCCGATGTGAAGTCGGTTAAGAAAAGGCCTTACCTTCTCAATCCGAAGTACAAGGAAAAGGTTCACTTAGAGCTAGACAAGATGCTCGCAATAGGAATTATTGAGCCATTGGAAGAATATGACTGGGTAAGCCCAATGGTGGTACAAGAGAAGAAGCAAAAGGATGAAATAAGGATATGCATGGATCTCAGAAAGTTGTATTATGCTTGCGTACATGATCCTTTCCCAACTTCGTTCATTGATGAGGTGTTGGACAATGTAGGTGGCCAGGAAGGATATTCCCTCACTGATGGGTTCGCGGGGTACCACCAGAACAAAAGCACACCGGATGATAGGAGCAAGACAACCTCCGTGACTGAGTGGGGGTGTTTTTAGTACACCGTAATGCCATTTGGGTTGAAGATTGCGCTTGTGATTTTCTCGTGCATAGTCATTGCTGTGTTAAAAGAGTTTATTAATAAGATCTTGGAAGTATACTTCGATGATTGGATTGTGTTTGGGCTGGTGAAATTCCATGTAGCAAGCTTGTGCCTGATGCTAGATGCCTTTCGAAGATACCAGTTCACGCTCAATTCGAAGAAGTGCTTGTTTTGTGTTTCTTTTGGTACCCTGCTGGGTCATGTGGTTTGTAGACAGGGACTAATGGTAGACCCCATGAAGATCGCAGTGATATTGAAATTGGAGGTGCCAAGGAGTGTGAAATAGTTGTGTGCTACCATAGGACATACGAGATATTACATAAAGTTTGTCAAAGCCTATTCCCAGATCACCATGCCTATGGAAAAATTGTTGAAGAAGGAAGTCACGTTTTGCTGGAACAAAGATTGTAAGAAGAGCATGGATGTATTGAAAGGAAAGATGGTCACCACGCCAATTTTAGTCTTCCTGGATTGGAAGAAGGAGTTTCATGTACATGTCGATGCATCGTGTATAGCATTGGGAGCAGTATTGACATAGGTTGGTGGAGAAGAGTTGGACCATCCTATTGTGTTTGCAAGCAGAAGGTTATCCAAGGCAGAAAAGAGCTATTCCACCACAGAGCACAAAGGGTTAGCCATGGTATACGTGCTCTAGAAGTTTAGGTACTACCTGCTGCGAGGCCATTTTAAGATCTATACAGATCAATCCATGTTGAAGTACTTGGTCAATAAGACTTTGTTGGGGTAGAGAATGTGCAAGTGGCTATTATTATTCTAGGAATATGATTTTGAAGTTATTGTGAAGCATGGAGGACTGAATGTGGGACCAGACCATCTGTCGCGCATCGAAACAGGGGAAGAGCACACTAATTTGGAGGAGGGATTGCCTGATGCACAACTATTTGTAGTGCGTGTTGTGGATGGTCATTTTGAGGATATAATACACTTTGTAACGATAGGAACTACATCAGAAGGATACACCATCCAACAGAAGAAGGAATCAGTGGTGCACGTGGCGGATTTCTTTGTCATTTTTGGGCATCTGTACAAAATGGGGTATGACGAGATATTGCAACGATATGTACCTGAGTTTGAAAGAAGTAGCATCCTCACGGACGCTGATGGGGGTGTTGTGGGAGGACATTATGTAGGGAGAGCAACTGCGCAGAAGGTTCTACCCACAGGTTTGTGGTGGTGAACCCTCCATCAGGACTCAAAAGCGTATTGCAAGGCATGTGATGTGTGTCAAAGGAATGGAAGGCCATCGCAAAGGGATGAGATGCCTTTGAAACCAGAGATGACGTTGAAACCCTTTGAGAAATGGGGGATAGATTTTGTGGGACCCATTCAGCCCCGAGGAAAGATGGGAGCGAGGTACATTATCACTGCAACAGAGTATTTGACTCGTTTGGTGGAGGCATAGCCTGTGAAGAATTGCACAGGCATGACTGCTGCAAAGTTCCTCTTTGACTATGTACTGACACGATTTGGCTATCCAAAGATATTGATGAGTGATAGCGGTACGCACTGTCTGAATGAGACGATCAACGCGCTAACAGAGGAATTGCAGGTATATCACCAGAAGAGCACACCTTATCACATGCAGGCTAATGGGACAGTGGAAGCATTCAATAAAGTGTTGGATATCGTGCTGACCAAGGTTTTCAATGCTCAGCGAAATGATTGGGAACTACACATACTTGCAGTACTATGGGCTTATCGAACGACATGCAAGAAGTTGACTAGACAAACCCCCTTTAGGCTTGTCTATGGTGTTGAAGTGGTAATTCCTATGGAATATATTGTGCCTAGTCTATGCATAGCAACACTCATAGGTATAACAGATCGTGGAGCCCTAGATGAAAGGCTCACACAACTGGATGAGCTTGAGGAAGAAATATTTCTAGATGGATTTCATCAACAAGTCCAAAAGCAGTGTGGAAAAGCATGGCATGATCGACACGTTAAGCTGTGCACCTTTGAGGTAAATGACTTGGTTTTGTTATATGACAGTAAGTTTGATAAATTTCCAGGGAAATTTAGAATGCACTAGTTAGAGCCCTATGTCATTAAGGAGATTACCGATGGAGGAGCTATATAGCTGGTCAAGTTGAATGGAGATCCATTCCCAGGAAAGGTGAATGGCGGTTGATTGAAGCCATACACTGGTGGTCCGACCATGTGACTAGATGTAGGTAGCACAATCTTAGCAATCTAGGTAGCTGAAAGGAGGCATGGGACTATAAACTACACTTCCCAGGTTGGGGAGCTACGTGATTGGATGATTGTGTGAAGCAAGAAAGTGGCATAGGGTTCGCAACAGTGCGAAGGGAGTTGCGCTACCCAGGGAGAAATCGCGCAGGTTGGCCGGAAAGTGACCATTAAAGTCATTGTTCATGATTTGATGGTAGAAATGTGGCCAAATGGAGTGGACAACTAGCATTTAAGATGAAATATATGGCTTAGATCCTTGAAAACATGCCGCCAATCCAACATTAATGAACCGAATTTGGGGGTAACTGTCAGATTTGATTTCAAAATTCCCTATAAATTACAAGTGGTTGTCCAACGAAAAACACTTGGAATTTTTAGAATTGAGTTGTTGAGCTCTCACGTGGACATGAATTGCATGCACCACAAGCTTCTAATAGCTAGTAAATTATTTGAGACATTACCAAAGAAGACACAAGAGTTCTTGTAGAAAATCACGTCGGCGCTCACAGAAGCTGTAGATACCAAAAGAGAAGAATCGGTGCCAGAAGTTGAGATGGAGGCAGAAGTAGTTGCTCCAGAGGTCACCAGGTGCTTGTTGAAGTCCCTAAATCATTGAGAATGCCGAGATCGAAGCCGACCCCAAGCAAAGAGACCATGAAGGACAAGAAGGGAAAGCATCCTGCCATACCAGTGTGTGCATCACCAAGGCAAAAGCCACCAAAACCCACCACACAGGAGAAGGGGAAAGCTATAAATTTGGAGCCGGAGGAGGAAGACATTGAAGACATCCTAATGGACGATGAGTATCTGGGAGTTGAAGTAGAAGAGGTTGAAACCTAGTGTGTAGACCCTATTACTCGGTTGTTGGAGTATGTCCCTCTACACAAGCCTAAGAACAAGGTGCTGAAGGACATCGATGAGAGTAAAATTCCCCTGCGAACCCCTTTGCTATTGGATGAGATTGTTTTCAACAGACTGAGCTTGGCACGAGTGCTACTATTGAAACTTGAAGACTGGGATTTGGAAAATCATGAGAAGTTCCCACACTTAGCGACCGAGCAGCTGATGCATTGTATCATTGATACAAACTTTGGGATGACCACATTGGAGCCATGGAGGTGGCTCCAAGGAGTAGACAAGGCAGGGTCGCTCAACCTGCTTTGGATGCCTATTGGGTGTGGAATCCCCCCAAGGCATGTTTTGGGGCTTAAAGCCCAAGTTTTGACCAAGACTATTGCAAAGACTCCGCGAATTGTGGGCGCGGAGTGCGAAGTCATAATAGAGTCACAGGGTTGTCTGTCCTTGGTTTTGTAATATAATTCAGTTCAAAAGATCTACCCATGGTCCGTGGACCATGAGATTGTATAAATAGAGCGAGGCTCTAAGTGTAGAAAACAGTTAATGACGAGTAAAATAGATTAATGAAGCATTGAATCGAAGTGTAAGTTGTGTCTTTGGGTCGTAGAGTAGGAGAAGGCTCTACAGCTGAGTGTGTGGACCCCTGCAGCTGAGTGCGCAGGGCAGGTTGAGTCTGTAACCATGGAAAGCATTAATAAAGAGAGAATTTACCATATTTCTATGTATCTTTTCCTGTTTTATGTATTATTGGGTATAGTTTACTATTTTTTTGTTGTGCAAACTTATATGAATGTGCTGCATAAATAAATATAAGATAAGGCATCTAATTACACGAAGATAACTGATTGGTGTAAGAAGATAAGTAAGATCTCGGGTGTGACTTAGGGAAATAGTACAGAGTGCTGCTCCAGCAGTACGGAAGCCCCACGACCCTGGTTAAGGCTATGCGAAGGAGAATATATCAAGGCATGAAGGCTAGGGGAGTGCACAAAGTAACCTATGCGAGGGGAATAATAGTTGGACCAAGTGAACCCCTCAGACATCTCAAGGGTGTGGAAACCTGGTTCAAGCTATTACACAGTAATTTGTCACTGTCCCTGTTAGCCCTTCTCCCGCACCTTGGAGGACTTATTCTGGGACCTGTGAGAAGTGACATGACCTGGAAACACTTGCATTGTATTCCCCTAGACATGAACTTCATATGCCCTGAAG
>APFE031067894.1:0-12934 GCA_000404065.3 Pinus taeda | reverse complement strand
GATTTAGATTCTATCAATCACGGAGATGTGGTTCAATATCCACCAAAAGTCGAAGAAGTGCTTCGAGTCTCGTGACTAAAGAATCTTTTTCCCATTACAAGATTACAGTCAATCCTATGGAAAGTATAGTATCTACAAAGTGGATGCCTTTTAACCAGTTAAGGCCCATGAAGAAACTGATCATGAATAGTCCTCATGACTGGACAACATAATCGCATAGTGGAGCTTTCTGGATAAACCCACGTAAACCTTTTTATGAAAGAAAAACTAGTACTATTGGATGATTATTATATGCTTTGAACAAAGTCGTATGACCAAGCAAAGTAAAAAAAAAAATAAAAAAAAATAAAGTGACATTGTCCTTTTAATCACATTCAGATACTATTTTCATGTCATGTGTTAATTTATGACAGTAAAAAAAAGTTGTCTTGATGTTTAGTTCAATAATTTAATATGATATATGGTGAAGTAATGACAAGCATAAAAATATTCCACACCATAAAGAAGAGACACTGCCACCCGACCCAAAACCGGATCGGATGACGGGGAAGGTTATTCCTTCCCAACAAAAAATAATCATTTTATTAATTATATGGTCTGCCTACAAGCGCACCTGCGAAGGCAACACCATTTCAAATCCTGTAAATTACAATACAATTAGGCGTAAAATTGCCTGCCTAAGATAGAAATTGTAAACTTGTCGAGAAATCTGTCCATACTGATCAACCTCATATTGTGATTTGAAACATTCAGACACCTGCAATATTGTGATATACGCTTACAAATTTACAGACTTGTTATATAGCTTCGTATATAGCTTGATCAGCGGCACCTCCGGTGTCCAAAATCTAAAAAAAAGCAAAGCGGTACTAACCCGCAGAATGAACAGACAATGAAATGAGTGTACCCCACTGATGTAAATGGATTATCAAATGCTGAGCGCAATAGCGGAATAAAATATAGTTGTGGAGGTATAACTAACTGTAAAAAGGTTCATATATATGTAGAAAGATTCACCCATTGATTAATTTAATCCATGGAAAGCTACGCGCGATTCCTCATTCGAATGGCGTGGGAATTGAATGGTTAAATTGTTTGCAGATAGATGTGTTATCAACAGGATTCATTCAGGATGAGATGTTGGTTCATGTAAACTGAAAATATGAGCTGAAAATTGGAGAATCTACAGCTTAATTTAAAAACATGAATTTTGTGAACTGAAATTTGAAACTAGATTTCTAAACAATAATCTGAAAAATCATCCAACTGAGGGAACAATACAAAAACTGGAAAATAAACCCATACAGTCACTTTTGATTCTTTCAAACAGTCACATGAGGTAAACTCGTCTTGCGGGTATAGATTCTTGACTACACCAAACTGTTTTCAGAAAATTCAGCTTGTTTGACTTATGGAATACACCTGGATTCATGATCCCTTTCAATCTATGGCCCAAGATTGCCAACGTAGGCTTTTGGTTTATTTAATAACTGCTTTTGTCCAAATGTCGCAAAGATATAAAATGCTCATGTTCCTCTTGTAAATTTAAAGAAAAATCCCTTTATAGCATGGATGGAAAATGCATCATCAATTACTTCATGAGGCTTAAAACTTAACCACTGTCAACCTCAAAGAAACTGAAACCACACACAACCCAAGAACACTAACTTCCACCCCAGCTGTCCCCTTGCCACAGAGAGAGAACGGAAACCTATCATATAATTCAGACAAAGACTTGCAAACATGAACTTGTCTATGACATATTTAAAACGTGAAGAAGAAAATTTAAAGAACATTCAACTTAGACTGTCTTGGACAGACGATAATTCACTAATAGCTAGCTTTTGTCATGAGTTCAACCTTCTCTACAGTCATCCTATATACACAAATTATCAACGAAATATTGAAAATAACTACATGGAATATATGCCTCAATTGTTTTGGGAGTGTGCTCAAGTATCCTCCAAGCCACAGTAAAACAAGTGCACCTAATAAGGTGCAAAATGTGAATTTGAACCAACATCTGACCAAATCAAATCCTGATGTATTCATCATCTCAAGCAAAAACATTTAGCTTATGTTTCCTATATGCTTCAGTATCCCTGTTTCCTTTCCCTAAAATCTTGGAAGAATGAAATCAATTAAGTTTCTTTTTCATGTTCATAAATCAGTGTACACTAGGAATCAATTAAGTTTCTTTTTTTCATGTTCATAAATCAGTATACACTTGCATGCATCTGACAGAGAACACCCTGTTATAGGAAATCAAGAGCAATAGGCAATACCATTCTTTGTTTTCCTTGGTTTCCTTAAAAATACATTCACATGTGTATATTGTACTAAACTCAAATTGCATACCATCATATCCTATTTCCCCAAATACACTCAAGATGAAATCAATTTTGTGATAATTTACATATTTCTATCTTCCTTTTAGACCTAGAGACAATAGCAACCATTTCTAACATTGGTTTAACATTTTACTTTCCCAAATCATTGGCAAATAAAATCTAAAGAATTAGGACTAACGTGCACTTGCAAACACCCAAACAAGTATAAAATGTCTTCAACCAAAGATTTTTAGGGGAATTATATGAGGATTTAACAAATCCAGTGTCAAACAAATTATGGAAGATAAACATTGTATGTACAAAATCCCAATCAGGTAATTGTTAATTTATGGGTATCCCAACACAAAAATCAATTTGAAAATTCCATTGACTTGAAGACATAACTAGAATGATAAGCACAAAAATTCATCCTTCATTGATGATATCAAATAACATTTTTTTTTTCTTCCCGTTTCTTTATCAGTCATTAGAAGAAATTTCCAATCTAAGTGTCGAAGCATTCAGTGCCAAGTTCTTGCTACTAAGATGTACTTTGAACCTAATTTAGATATATTTTTGATGGATTTATTCATTCTCGATATAGTTATCAAAATGTCATACAAGCACTTTCATTGAGACATCAAGATGCTGACAAATTTGCTTGAACAATCTGCAGATCAACGGGAACTGCAAGAAAGAAACAAGAGAGCACTTCACAATATATACCCAGATTTTTGTAGTTTGGATGTTTTTCAACAGTAATTTGTGGTTTACAGTTCTATGTGAACTTCCTCTTGCATCCCTCTTACATCAAGATATGAAATCAGTTTGTAATTATTTTTTTATAATTAATGCACAGAAGATAGTATATGATATATTTAATGATAGTGCTTAGTAAACCCAAGGGGTTAGCCTACAATGTGGAGAAGCATCACTGTTTCCCCACAAGGTTTTCATTGGAATATATATATAATATATGCTTAGTGACGAAACAGGGCTTACTTCATTCGATTCACATATTACCACAAGTAAAGAGTGAGGCTGACTAATCCTTTGATTCAGAACCATCCATCCAAATAAATTAAGCTAATTCTCTAGGAAAGCTGACTTTGGTCTTCAGCAATCCACAATGCAAAGACAGGAACTTATTTGTTGTGTCACGTCTGTTCTAGAGCTGCATGATGGAAGAGGCTAATTTGATAATGCACAAGGAACTAAGATTTATGGAACAGACTCATGGAAACATGTCAAAAAGGGATATTAATTGGAAGAGGACCACAGACAAATCACGTGCAAAAAAAAAAAAAAAATCCTTGTATAAACAAAGATCTAAAGTGAACAAGTCTCTGCATTATCAACAGATGTACCATTTAATGCAGCTTTGCATGTAACATCTGTTGGAGAAGTGTATATGAGGAGGTGCAAGCAGCAAAATGCACAGGCCAATTATGGGTCTAACTCAAAGCATCAGCAAGACGTCTTATTACAATGAAAAAAACAAACTGCAAAGAGAAACTGTATATAATTCTAGTGAAGCAAGAAAAAATATGGAAATTGAGAAACTGCAACAGATTTAAGGTTTACAACTCCTACTCCGGAATACCAACAAAAATTTGAAAATTTTAATAATTCATAACAGCACACTGTTCAGTTCCAAAAATATAATATGAGTTTCCTTCTCACATATTCCTCGAGAACATGACCTCTCGGATAATGGCCTCTTTCAAGCAGCCGATACACAAGTCAAAAGGCCTCTTTCGATTCTTCGATTGGTACAATTTTAAACAATAGAAGAAAATGTTCCAGAAGATAAAAGAACTTCTGTCAAGATGAGATCAACTAAGAGCAATACTGAGATCAGAACATTCATTTTCTTATGATTGTTATGTTTATTCCTTAGTGTTTTAGGACCAATTATTACGTATTCCTTCTATGAATTAATATTTGCAACAAATGCCTAAGAACTGAAATGATAAACAGTCTACAGTGAAAGTCACAGTGAGGGGAATTTGGGCCTTAAAGGGTTGCAGTTGGCCTTACCTCGGTTGGCCTTACCGTTGCGACGGTGCCCTCTTACCCCCATTGCCTTTGACTAGAGTGCAATATCTCACGTCTCATCTGTAAAGGAGGGTAATGTATTAAAGAGGAGGTTTAAAACTAAAACTAGAGTTGGATATTAATCCCAACATGTTTGTACATTTTTAGCTTGACTATGCTTGCTGCTTGCAGAAGTTTTCAAGGCTAAAACACAAACACACCAATTGAGGGTTGAATTTAGAAGTCTACTTAGATCACAATTATCAATTGAAACAAGGCAGAAGATATTCCAATGTAATTAGATCAACGCAACTAAGAAAATGCAAGCTAGTGAATGTGATTTAGGATGAAAATGCAGAAAACACAAATTAGAAAGTATTAGTGAGTTAGTTCTCCTTTTTAAATAAGGAGATGAGGGATACCAAGGGAATCAAGTCCCCAAGCTCCCTAGAGAAAAATTGATCTTTTTTAATGAGGCTTACAAAGATGGAAGATTCCTTCTTCATAATAGAGAAAGGCTCTTATTTCAAGGAGCTTTCAAGAAAAACAAACTTTTATAATACAATGAATCTCCCTAAGAAACAAATGTTGCCAACTGATGTGACTTCTATATTCCTTCAAAGATCAGATTTCAAGAGCCTTCAGCTTTCCAATAAATGATGACAGTGAGAGCAGAGAAAAAGGCTTTCTGCCTAAGTGTATACCCTTATACGCCAAGGCTCACAAATCTGCCAAATCTCTGCTACAGGAGAGGTTTGAAATTTCAATGATAGGGGCTCTTGCACACAAGAGTCAGTGGTTCATCCCTGAAAAATAAAAGATCAGCCTCCAGAACAAACCTCACAACAGAGATGCAAATACTTTCGGCTAGTTCCCCAAAACAGCTTGAAATTCGATTAAATTTTATTTAAAAATTAAGGGAAATTTGTCAATGCTTGAAGCTCAAGGCCCTCAATTTGATCAAATGTATCACACCCTAAAGGCCTTCAACCAGAGATGAAAACACAGTCTTCTAGGCTCTCGGTTTGGAGGAGAAACAAGCCTCCAAGAGTGCTCTCGCAAAAGTAAACAAGGTTAGATCTATCAAAATTTTTTTTTGCAAAGCTGAATCACAAATCATCATCAAAGTGACTTGAAACTTCTGAAAACAAATGAAATTTTAAGATCCCCTGAAGCTTGTGGCCTAACCCAAATTAATCACAAAGTTTTGGTCTGGATCTTTCTTAAAATTTTTGGGTAATTTCTTATGGTTTATGGCTCAATTTCCTCCACAAATTCACATCTTTAAACCCTCATAAATTTTAGTGAAATACCTCTGCAAAACCACTAGTGTTAGTCCTGAAACAAATGAGAAAAGAAAAGATCCTAAATATCCTTGTGGCTGGGCTAAAAGAGAGCTTTCGGCCTTACAGCTAGGCCTAGAAAGGGTCTCTAAATGTTCAGATCAGGGTATGACCTGGTTACAAAACAAAACAACGACTTAAAACCCCTGCAACCAATGAAATCAGACCTGCAAAACAACAAGAGTTAGTCTATAAATTAAAAGAGCAGGGAGCAGATCCAGCAGCTAAGAAAAGTGAATCCTTTAAAACTAGCAGCTAGCCTTCAAAATATTTTCCAATAGTCAGCAAATCACAAGTTCAAAGATGAGCATTAAAACCCTTTAAAAAAAATGTTGATTATAACCCTGCAAGAGCCAAGGATCAGTCTCGGGATAAGAATCAGTCCTAATAGAGCTGCCCAAAAACAACTACTAAGGCGCACAGCCGCATGCATCGAAGTCCTTTACATCCCTTCCAGACTTCGGCATCCCAATCCAATAACAGACACCTAGCCTGGAACATCAGGCACCAAGCCTGGAATCATCAGGCACTCGGCCTTCTCAAGATGGTCCCATAGCTCTTCAAGAGCTATCCATCAAGAGCTATACACAAGACAAAGGAACCACTGGCATATGTAGTGTTGACTGAGTTTTGTCCCCAGCCCATATGGTGTTACTTATTCTCCCTCGTGCGTATGGGCTCGCACGAGATCATCAAATAAACCGGCCCTCTCGGCTCATTTGTGGAGTCCTGTGAATCATCACATCTCCACATGCATCTAATTCATTAACCATACCATCATATAGTTTTCAATTTTATGTTATCAGCCTTGCTCCAGGGACTTGGGCTTTCTTTGAAGTAAATTCCTATAAATTAAGATATGCATTTAGCCAAATCCATTTAAATTCGGGTTGCATATTTAGAGTTGTAATAATGCATACATCGACCATTTGTGTGAGGTAGGGATATTTATCTTTGAGTTTCGTTACCTCCAGGTGCATATCAGATCCTGGATTAGATGAGCTTGGGTTAACTTCCATATCCAATGCACCATGAAAGAGTTAATGGATCACCCCATTCCCAGGATTAATAGTCTCTGTCTCCTGAAATTGATCTCTAAAACTAGATATGATCTGACAACTTTTCTTTGAATTCTGGGAATATTAAGGAGGAATTGTATAATTTTTTTTTTTGAGTACACTCAGAGCTAAAATTCTTGATGACATTCATATTGGCAGATCACCAATACTAAATTCTACTGCAGGTGGCCATATTGTATTTTGTTAATATTTGGGTTCACAGTATTCTCCATACTTTTATCCTCAAAGTATCTGTGTCTATGACCATATCTATCAATGGGTAGTGAATTCAGGTCTTCTGGTCTAGATTTGGGGGACATATCTTTCAGTAAACTCTAGAAAAATCGATTGAGATAGTTGCTTGTCTTTCCAGTGGATCTATTTAGCATATTTGGAAATTAGTGACATCAACATAAACCTTTTGGTACTAGTTATTTTGAAATTTTTATGCAGTAGTCCTGATATATACTAATTTTCACTCCTAGCAGAGTAATGCAGAGGTTTTCGTATGTTTACACCAGATATATTTCTCAATTTTAAAAGGTATGGGCCGCATGTAAACCATGGTTAAAAAGCTTAGTTTTTGTCAATTACTTATTCCTATTCAGAAGGACTATTACAAGTGTTTTGGGCTGTTACATATGGTATTTCAAATGCGTGCTTGATTTCTGTTGACAATTTTCATATTGCTTGAAATGAAAAAGGACAACAGAATGCCATTCTTTGTTTAGAATCTCCCACGCTTTGAATTTGGCACTGGTAGTCTGTGCATATGCCAGTAGGCCTGCTTCTTGTAATAACTATATATATATATTCAAATATAAGTGTCTCCTTAAAAAAATATCACTGAATCACTTTTGATTTGCATTTGTGTTCAATGCCACAGTGCTATTAAGAATTTCTAATTTTGTATCCAAGGTTAAATTTGTCGATTTCAAGGGGCCTTTCCTTATATTGAGTATACAATCGTTGAACTATACCTCTCCAAGTTTTGAATCAACTTACAAGTCTTGAACCTGATATTTTCAAGCCCGTGAAGAAGGTTATGTTTGCCACGGGTTACAATCACTGAGATAGCCCCTGGGGAACTTGCTGACCATTGCTGAAGTCTGTTACCTGTCATAAAGGTCGGATTCACATTAAGGAAGTTCAGTTTGTTGCATGGCCTTGTTTCTCATGTGACTACAATGGAGCCTTTGATTTTGCTACAGTCATCAAGCTGAATTTAGTCCATTGTAGTACAGGAAAAATATTGATGGGATTGTCCAGTGATTACAGTAGTTTTCCTGTTTTAAAGACTCTATGACACTTTTAAAGAATTATTATCGCATTAAACTTTATTTTAACTTTTCATATTTGTCAAGATAAATTTTCAGTACTAAAGGGTCTCTTTTGAGTTTCAGGTAATTTTTGAAACTTCTGAAAGAATAAGGTTGTTTTCAATTATAACTCTTCATTTCTTTTATAATGGTGAACAAAACAAGGAGATATGGAAATTATGATCATGGAATTGCTCAATGTTCTTGTGTATCTTGTTGTATATTAATAGTAAATCCAAAAAGCTTACACAGATCCTGTTGTGAGGCTGAGAAGCCTAGTGGATAGGAAGCTAATTTTACTTGTGATGAGTCCTATAAGTCAAATAAGGAAAAGGGATTCTATTTGTCATCCTTGGTCAGAGCATATAAAATCTGGTTTTATTTCTATATCTTATACTATATACTTTCATCTGGTGTCCAAAGTTATAACAACTGACACATGTATGTAATAGCATTAATATTTGACTCACGAGATGCACCTGCATTCATTGGTTAACTTGCATTTATAGTTGCAGTCGTTAGACGATAAAGTCAAATTAAAAGTGACTCAGTTCACTTTAAGACCAGCATTGTACTAAAACACAACATCAATGTTACCATTTCATCATTTACTTTGAAGACATAATCAGATTCTTATAAGCAATGCCACTGCATAGTGACACACCCTTGCTACCAAAAGTTTTTCTTTTTTTCTTTTTTTGGTGTGTGCATCATTGCTCTTGCATTTTAGATCTCATCTCAGAATAAAAGTTTCCATGCTACATATTGAAACGTTGGTTGTGGGCGATTATTGTAACCTATTACCAACTTTTGCTTGGAAATTTAATATTATTGGATGTTAGGATCGTTAAACTTGTGGACCCATATATTTTAGAGATACTGGCAAATATTCAGTCAAAGTGTTTATAAATATTTGACAGTTTTTTTTATAATTATCAAAAATTCCTCGGTATTTTATATTTTAATAGAAAATTATTGCAAATTTTAAATTAAATATATTTCTTTCCGGTTGAGTCTGGGCTCATTTCCCATTCTAAAACAATCTTTTTGGATATGAAAACTGACCAAATGGATAATAGAAACTGATATGGTAGTTGCATGGCCTCCAAATGCAAACAGTATGTTGGTAGTCCCAGTGAAAAACAGTTGCATGGATACAGGGGCAGAATGTTTGACATTTGCAATCTGCATAAATTTCAGAAGATACCGCTTTGAATACTGTTTCATGAAAAATACCAAAATAGATTTGTTTGGTTATATTTATCTCTTTTATTGTATTGCTTTAAATATCTTTTTGTTTGCCGGGTGATCAGAGTTTTGAGAACATTGTAGTTTTAGTAGTGTCGATTCAGGGGTATTTAGGTTGCCAAAAACATTTTAGGATTACATTTAATCTAGGACACATTAATATTTAAGATGACTAAATTTTTACTCACATATTTCAAACCAATGACTTTTACCATACTAAAACACCCTCTCATAGTTTACTCTAAACCATCAAATCTAAATCGATTTCGCTGAAGGACATGAGTTTTTATGAAAAGGCGCCCACGTAATTATTTATACAGAGCTCTCGTTGTAATTCAATTTTGATCATCATCTCTCGTAAATTATTCAATATAACTTTGAATGGATTTTTCTATATTATTCCATTTATTTTGGACATTCATGATATGAAGCAGTTCGGTTCATTTCAGGCTGAGAGAACGCCCTGTTTTTCCTCTTAAAGCCTACCAATAGCAAATCTGGATTATGCAATGTATGGAGGTTGTTCTACAATGAAAGATTGATTTTTACTTCATATATTCAGCTCTGATGTTACATTTTGATGCAAATACTTAAAGACTTCAAATTCTGTTTTAACAAATGTTTTTATTAAATTAATTGGTTTTAAGGGCAGATTGTCAGTCCTATAAGGGAAACCCCCCTCGTGCTGCAAATTGTTTAGCCTAAAGTGAGGGAAGTATCCCCTGAGGTGATAATGGGTCGAACCTTTTAAGTTGCCATAGCGTTTTTACTTGGTGAATAGACTTATCTCTGTGCAGATCTCGGAGATAACAACAAGCATCTTATCTTGTAGCGCTTTTGAGAAAAGACATCTTGGGTTTTGTCACATTTGGAAACCGTAGTGCTGCTTGGTGTGGTTGTTATTGAGAAAATAGGAGACATTTTTTCTACACTTGTGGGATGCAAATGTAGGTGCCAAGGAGGAATTGCTAGTCTAGATCATTGAGTTTTGGTGAAGTAACCAACTTTGGTTAGGAGTGATTCCTAGCCAGGAGTCAGTGGTTGGGGTTTTCTTATGGCTTCTCTGTTTAGAATTTGGAAAGCGTGACTTGTACCAGTTTGTGCTAAGTTGTTGGTATGTACATGAAGTGTTGCAACTGTCCAAATTTTGTGTACTTGTAGGTTTGAATTTCAGCATATGTTGTGCCTGCTAATTTGATATAACTTGGAGCTGAATTGGTTAAGTGATTTAACACACATCTTAAAGATAAAGCAAGAGATTTACTGTTGTAATAAGACATTTCAGGTGTTATATGCTTGGAAAATGTCGCCTAAGTGGGTTTTGAAGAAGTTGGTTTTACTGGGATAAAGATGCTTCTTGATGTCAGACAAAGAGGTCTTGACGGTATATCATTTGGAGTTATGGCTCGAGCAAAGCCCAATGAGGCGGTGTAAAAAGAAATTTGCGCTGAGAAGAGCTTCAGCGTAGCATACCCATGCTTTTTTTTGGCTACTCAAGTTTTAAATTGGTGGTTCATCAATTACGTTGTATTCATGAACCAACATCTCATCCTGAACAAATCCTGTTGATAACACATCTATCTGCAAACAATTTAACCATTCAATTCCCACGTAATTCAAATGAGGAATCGCGCGTAGCTTTCCATGGATTCAATTAATCAACGGGTAAATCTTTCTGCAGATAGATGAATCTTTTTACACTTAGTTATACCTCCACATCTATATTTTATTTTATTCCGCTATTACGCTCAGCGTTTGATAATCCATTTTTCATCAGTGGGGTGCACTCATTTCATTGTCTGTTAATTCTGCGGATCTAGTACCGCTTTGCTTTTTCCGGAGGTGCAGCTGATCATACAAAGCTATTTACGAAGCCATATAGCAAGTCTGTAAATTTGTAAGTGTATATCGCCAGATTGCAGGTGCCTGAATGTTTCAAACCACAATATGGGGTTGATCAGTATGGACAGATTTCTCGACAAGTTTAAAATTTTCTATCTTAGGCAGGAAATTTTACGACTAATTGTATTGTAATTTAAGGGATTTGAAATGGTGTTGCCTTCGCGGGTGCGCTTGCAGGCAGACCATATAATTAATAAAATCATTATTTTTTTTGTGTATTGGGGAGGCATGACTTTCCCCGTCATCCAATCCGGTTCTCGATTGGGTGGCAGTGTCTTTTCTTTATGGTGTGGAATATTTTTATGCTTGATTCATAAATTTTATGGCATATATATTAATATTACTTCACCATATACCAAATTTACTGAACTAAACATCAATACAACTTTTATACTGTCGTATTTCTTTTTTTTTAACACATGACATGAAAATAAGTAACTGAATGTGATTAAAAGGATAATGTCATTTTTGTGTTACTTTCCATAGGATTCATGGTAATATTGTAATAGGAAAAGATTCTTTAGTCACGAGACTCGAAGCACTTCTTCGACTTTTGGTGGATATTGAACCACATCTCCGTGATTGATAGAATCTAGACCATTAATACTTCTTATCTTGCATTCAATGATCATTGAAAGATGAATTAGTGGATGGATTGGATCATCTAGTGACTCACATCACATTGCAATTTTTCTTTAATTAGCTATCCAATCTGGTACCTAAGGACAGATATATTCTTCGCATTAAGCTTCAGCAATCAGATTCTTGACAGTAGCATAATGTTAATATAACTTAAAGTCTGGTGCATTCGTTAGTTCTTCATTGCTTCCTCATACAGATTCTTGGGTTCTCTGTTCACATTAATATCTTATTATATGATATGACATAATTAAGCTATACTTTTATGATTCAGTAATTCATTGGAAAAGTATGT
Source organism: Pinus taeda (assembly GCA_000404065.3). Taxonomy (NCBI): domain Eukaryota; kingdom Viridiplantae; phylum Streptophyta; class Pinopsida; order Pinales; family Pinaceae; genus Pinus; species Pinus taeda. The sequence continues at coordinate 763 of APFE031067894.1, read as the reverse complement.
AATTCTATAATCTTATACTGGCATGTTGGCGTTTTTAAAATAACACTTACCTTTAGTGATCATTTTTTACCTGCATCTCGAGTTCAGTCTGATAAAACACAGAAATAACATTTTGCGAATGTTGATCCTATTATTCACTAATTATTTGTTCGATTACTGCCCTTTACCAATAACAGTTGCTTGGCATTTCTCTCGTCCATTATTGCAAAAACCCAACTCTCTCAATATGATCTTCTAGTAAATAAAATTTTGCATTGCAATTGCCATTCAAATTACATGTATCTGCTCATTTACTAATATCATTTGTATATTGAACATCATCAAGCTATATGATGGTATGGTTAATGCATTAGATGCATGTGGAGATGTGATATTCACAGGACTCCACAAATGGGCCGTGAGGGCCGGTTTATTTGATGATTTCGTGCGAGCCCATACGCACGAGGGAGAATAAGTAACACCATGTGGGCTGGGGACAAAACTCAATCAACACTACATATGCCAGTGGTTTCCTTTGTCTTGTGTATAGCTCTTAATGGATAGCTCTTGAAGAGCTATGGGACCATCTTGAGAAGGCCGAGTGCCTGATGATTCCAGGCTTGGCGCCTGATGATTCCAGGCTTGGTGCCTGATGTTCCAGGCTAGGTGCCTGTTATTGGATTGGGATGCCGAAGTCTGGAAGGGATGTAAAGGACTTCGATGCTTGCGGATGTGCGCCTTAGTAGTTGTGGAGGGAGTGGGCCAGCCTGTGAGATGCCCGTGG
>APFE031067890.1:0-16538 GCA_000404065.3 Pinus taeda | reverse complement strand
TAGATGGCTATTTTTGCTTTTTTGCACTTTCAAGAATGTGAAGCAATTATAGAAAATAAGAAAACAATTTTCAAATTTAAATACCTGGCCTTAAAAAACTAATATAATTAATGTCTTATAAGAAAGTTCCATAAATAGTCTCCAACAAAAACATTATATCAACATCACATGCAAAAGCTCATAGATAATAAAAATTCATTTAAAACATTATGTTCCACCAATCATAGTCATATTGTTTATTGCTTAGCCTACTTCCAAAGCCTGGACTGGTCTCGCTGCTTTAAAAAAATAAATTTAATTTGAAATATTAAACAACTGTACGTGTACCTGTAATACGTGAAGATTGTTTCATTCGGAAGCTTGTCAAACTTGTAACTTAGAAAATACTAGTGACATGTAAGAATTTAGTGTGCACATGAATAGTTGTGACCTATCAAAGGATTTATATCACACGAGAAGCCTTACAAGTATTGTAACAAGTCAAAATATTTATACAACAGGTTATAGCAACATTTTTTGTCCATTATATTGTAACAAGTCAAAGGATTAAACACAGATGCGTAATTAGTTGGTGCGTGAGACACTTACAATTAATGCGACTAGTAGGTACTTGAGTTCATCCAACATTCAAACGAATTTATGCCAATTAATGTTCATTAAACCTTCAAACGAATTTATGCCGAATAGTGGGCGCGTAGTTTGTTATCAACTCTGACGAGAAACGGTATATTGTTTAATGACAATGCCGGTTCGTTCGCGTTCGTTCATTAAACCTTCAAACGAATTTATGCCGAATAGTGGGCGCGTAGTTTGTTATCAACTCTGACAAGAAACGGTATATTCTTTACTGACAATGCCCGGTTCGTTCGTGTTTGTTATAGGTCAAGTTTGTTATAATTTATGCCTAGTGTTCATCGAACCTTCAAAGGGATTTATGCCCAGTAGTGGGCGCGTGTAGTTGTTATAAACTCTATGTTCATCGAACATTCAAACTAACATTCAAACTAATTAATGCCGAGTCGTGGACAAGTGTACGCGTGTATTTTTTTATAAACTCTATGTTCATCGAAACTTCAAACTAATTAATGCCCAGTAGTGAGCACGTGTAGTTTGTTATAAATTCTGACAAGAAAGCAACCCATTACAGTCTGCCAATGTTCGTTATATTATCTAACAAAAACAGCATGTTACACTCGAGTATGTATGGGTGCGTGTACAACAGAAAGAAAACGTGATCGTGGAGTTTGTTATATTCAAAAAAACAATCTATCCCTCTAATAATGACACTCGGATAATGGCGTCATATATTATGGAAATTATGAAAATTGGGAGTCGATGGAAACCTTTAAAAAGTGTGGGAAGTAACGGAAACCAAAAAAGACCTGGGAAATATATATATATGGGCAACCCTTATTCCCATTGCAGGTTCTTGGCATCCGATTAAGTGGCCCGATTAGGCCCACCTCTCGGCCTGCCTCCGTTTACATAGACTAACGTTAGAAATTGTTTGTGGTCGGAAACTTTCACCGCCGGACACCCTGCCCGTAACTTTCACGTGGTACGGGAACAAGAAAGTAGCAGACACGACTCTATCCACTGTAGAGTCCAGAGTCTGTTAGATAGTTGATAGAAATCAAGGACATCTATGACCACGTCATCGAGAAACATAAAATATGGTCATCTCCCAACGTTTCATTTTCAAATTCAAAAGTTTTATGTGGACCACAATGTAGTTGCTTCCTACCGCTTTTAAAATAATTGAAATGCTATGAATCTAGCATAAGCACGAATTAATCTTTGAAACTTCACGAAGAGACTTGGCGTAGGGAAACTGTAGAGTTTCATTTTTTTTCCAATTTAATTACTATTCATTGACTTACACATATATTGGAATGATTGATTTATTTAAGGGGTATTATAATTTTATTTTTATAATTTTACTTTTTATAATCTGTGTTTTTTTTAAATTACAAGCATGTTTCATTACTGTAAAGAGTAGGCAATTATTCTAGTATAAAATTGTGTTTAAATGTTGAGATGAGAATGGAGCGTAATTCTTGAAAGTGTCGTAACTAAGCTGCTTCAAGCCTTTTGGAATAAGATCTCATCAAGAAAAGTTATTGTTCATTATCTTGGTTTGTATGGTTCCACCTTTTCTCATATTACTTTAACAATTTTACCAATATCCATAAGCATTGCCCATAAAGCAATTGTATAGATTTTAATTTGTCTGGTGTATCTCTAAACTTCTTGATTGTATCGTTTAACACTAAAGAGATGCCCAACAAATATGGTAACACCAAATTTTTTACCATCTCACTAAAACCAAATTTTTCATGGAAGAAATGACCAACAAACGTGGAAACATCAATCTTCTTGACCGTTTCACTAAACCAAATATTCCATAGAATCAACTGCCAACAAATGTGGAAAAATCATTTTCCTTGACCATTTCAAGAATGTGCATTTAAATGTCCCAAAATTGAGATAATTTTGGTGTGATTTGAGATAAGGTTGGTGTGGTTAGTTGTGTTGTAGTTGGTACTCTTTTGAATAGTCACATTTAGTCTATCTACATATTTTCAATGTATTCAATTACATTTTACTTTGAAGTAGCTAGTGGATTTCAAAAGATCTCTTGTAAAAGCAATTTTAATTATAACAGAAACATGAGTACCATGAAAATTATTAAAAAAACTTATCTTCAACTAAATAATGAAAAGAATAGTCTCTCATAAATATCTCTTTCAAAATTATTTGAGTAATGAAGAGATATTATTAGATAACTTTAAAAAAACTTTAAAGGTTAAACCAATATTTTTTTTATACTTTTAAGCTTTCTATGATTTATGGCGAGAGCTTGATAGCCATTATTTATTGCTAATCATTATCATAGTCATTTGAGCTTCTATATTGTGCATGCAATGCAATATTTAATATGTATTCTAAGTCTCTTATGTGAAGTTTTTAAATTAACCTTTTATCCTATGTGTATTGAGCCAGTATAATTGTGAATGTTTTCATATATATTTTGTTACCTTCTAATGTTTTTTACTCACTTTGAATTATATTAATGGTTTGAAAATGATGCTAAAAATAATTGGATGTTTTTATTTCATTTTTTTTAGGAATTTTAAAAATAAATATAGTTTTTTATTTTTTATGGAAAAATGTTAATTGTCACCCATAAAGAGATGTATCTTCAGAAGTTTAATTCACCCAAAATAGCTTTCGTCCTCATTCTTCCCATGAGGTTTGAACCTAAACTAGCCAATACTACATCACATACTAACCAATGAAACTACACCTCAAAAGTATATTACATATCACCATTAATATGTATAACAATATTCCATAAACTAAAAAAATATGCTTTCTTCAATGCATCATACATAAATATTTCATATTTTGTATATTTATTATATTATAAATAATTTTTTTTTAACTTATTTTTTTATTAATTTTAAAATTTCTTTGAACATTTAATATTATATTTTAATTTAAACGAAAATTATTTTTGAAATATTATTTAAATTTTAAAAGTTATATAATTTTTAATATATTTAAAATTTTAATTTGCATTTTTGTTAAGAAGGTTGAGAATTTTGTTTTATTTATAATGTTATATAAATATTATGTTTATCGTTTAGACATTTTATTCTAAAATCATGAAGAAATATAATATATATATATTATATATATATAATTGTTGTAATTTTAATAATATTATATTATATTATTTAGTTTAAAAAATAATTTTTAATTTAAATTAGTTTTATTGTTCCTGTGTATTTGCAATTTTAAAATTTATACTTATAATAATTTTGGTTTTATAAAATTAAAATTTTAATGTTGATTCAATATAAATAAATATTAACTATTATTATTATATGGGAATTTTTTATGTAACTATTATTTATATTAAATATGATTTTGCATTCTATAAATATATTGATGCTTAAAATTTATTATTATGGTATTTATTCATTTTGAAAATTTATTATTATTTTAATTTATAGTATTATTATTAAAATACTCGTTTATAGTTAAAAAATTGAATAAATTATGGATATGTGTGCTTATTTTGGAATGGAGTTTCTTGCATTTTAATTTAGTTATCAATAATTATTAAGTGGATAGTAGAATATTTAACATGTGCTAAATATTTTAGAATATTTATAGTAGTATACACAAATTAAAGATTGAGATTTATCTTGAAAGTAGTTGTGTCATTTTTCCATTTTAACTAAATTGATTATTATTTTTTTGAATGGAATATGACCAAGTTATATATGAAGTGAATGATGTTTTTTTGGGTATGGAGAATTGATAAGCGATGATATTGGCCCATGGTATTGTAAAAAGACCTATTTATAGAGTAGGAATACCCATGGCAAAGTGAGAGTAAATCTGTGTGGTTAAGAATATTTTTCCATATTATTTTAAATGTATATATATTTAGCTTATACATTACTTCTTTTTACTATTTATGAGCGAGACGATATAAATGAAATAGTTGGTCAAGTAAGCATCAATTCATAATAAGCATCTAACTAACTAACCTATAACTTTATTTTAACTTAAATCCTTATAAGTTTATATCCATAATAAGTATCAAAATAATTACTACATCATATATCTCCAGTTGCTAAAATTTAAAAAAGTATAAGAACTAACTCAATTATAACCTTATTTTAAATAATTATTATTATTAGTTATTCAATAGATGTGTTTATTCTGGAATAGGGCTTCCATAATTTTAATGTCATTATTAATAGTTATGCCAATATGCATAGCTATTTTGGAATATGTATTCCAAATTTTTTATTTAATTATCAACAATTATTAATGAGGCGAGAGAGAGGAAGAAAGAGAGAGATGAGGGGAGAGATAAGGAAAGAGGGAGAGACATACTTATGGAGTTGGAGGGGGAGAGAGTGGGAGGAAGGAACAAAGACATAGACAAATAGAGGTTGAGAGAGAGTGAGGGAGACAGGAGAGGAGAGAAGAGAAAGAATAGGAGAGGAGAGATATAGGGAGTGAATGAGAAGAGGGAGATAGGGAGACACATAGATGGGGGGAGAGAGAGAGAAGGAGAGAGGGAGGGAGATAGTGACAAATTTAGAGGCAAGAGAGAGGGAGAGGGTGATGGGAGGGGAAGGGGGAGCGGGGGTGTCAGAGAAAGGGAGAGAGGTAGGACTCAATACAAAGATTGAGAGGGAGAGAGGGAGAGAGAGGGAGGAAAGAAGAAAGGAATAGAGGGAGAAATGTGGAGAGAGCGAGGGAGTGACAAGGGAGAAATGAAGAGAGAGTCAGGGAGAGAGGAGAGTTGGGGGGGAAGAGAGGGAGGAAAGATGGGGTGGAGAAGGGGAAGAGGGAGTGAGAGAGAGATAGATAGATATGGAGAGATAGTGTTTATATTTTTGGGGTGAGATAGAGAGAGAGAATAAGAAAGAGACAGATAGATAGAAATTTAGATATTATATAATTAGCCTCGATCCATCTTAACCTTGGATCTATAAAGGGCCAATATGGATCAAATATCTCGAGGTGAGAACCCTTACTCAAGTTTTGCAGTAAAAAAAAAGGTTTGCACCTCCAGAGATTTGATCCCCCTCGATGCTTTATAGACCAGGATTAACATGGATTTAATATGGTTTATCTAAAAAAATATTCATAATTTTATTAATAAAAAAACACTTACTATATAAGAAAATTTAATATGTCTAACATCTAACTCCTGCATATCTAGTGATTAAATAAAATGTTGAAACAAAATTAAAAGTGGAAACAAAATTACTTATAACTAATGTATTTTTGTATGAGATTTATTTTATTTCTATTTTTATTTAATTTGTAATGTCTTTATGTGATATTTGTTAAGGATATGATTTAGTGCAATGGTTTAAAAAAAATATTTTAAAGTTACGGAATTGCACATTCCACAAGTTTGATGAATTCAAATATTCTATAACAAGTTCAGAAATGTAAAATATGTAAGAAATTAATATATAAGAAGTTAATATTTTCATATGAAATTTTTGGGAAATACTTTTACTTTTATTTTTACTGTGATTTATACTTTTGTATAAATAATAATTTTACTATTGTGGACTAAGTTATAAAGAGGATAATTTGGTAATTAATAAATGTGCATAACCATTCAAAAAATAAAAGTAAATTGAAGTTATATGACTTCATGAATATGAGTAACTTTACCTGAATATAAAGGTTTATTATTACATTTTAGGTATAATGAGGTTTATATAGTCAATTCAGGGAGGATAAAGGAATTTGGAACCTTATTTAGTGTTACAAGGGCAACCGAATATAGATGCCACCAATAAATAGTTGTAATGTGTTGGAAAAAAATTTAATAATTATTTTATGTACTGATTGTCTTTTATACTCGTAATAAAATATTTTTATACTATTAATGAATGTAACAACCTAGTGATCATGGCATATTTTGAAAATGCAATTCCAGTTGATATGAATGATGGGTTCAAATACAAAATGAATTCAAGATAATTGTTTAGCCTTCTAATTAATGGTTATTGGATTGTCTTTCTTTGCGGATGTTGCATTTTGAAGATGGGAATAATGGAAATAAAAGCCTAACCATGGACATTAAGAAGAGAATGTCAAATATAAACTAACATAAAATCACATAATATGTTAAATTGGCCATGGTAACATATGGTAGTAAAGAAGTTACTAGTGGTTCATGCAAGATGTGAAGATGATCAGTAAACTTTCATGGTTATTCCATTGGAAGAATTCATCATAATATATTTGATAAAATATTGAACTTTTTAATGTGAATTTTAATTTGTTTTAGATCTCGTATTATTTATTGTTTGTTTCAATGCATAAATATAAATTAGTTGATATGCATGAAATATAAACTGAAAATACATACATACACTAACCAAATTAGGCACATTTTTTTCCTTGGGAAGCCGTTATGGGAGAAACCTAGCTAGAAGGTGAGGTTTCTTTGATCTCTACTCTCTAGCATGGAAATATGTGTAGATACAAAGAAAGATATACTCTCTATAGAGTTTCCTAAGACCTATTCCTTGTAAATTTTCTACAAAATCTTAATCCCCTTTATTTTCTCTCGAACATCCCACTCCTAATTCCTTTGCTCAATTATGGTAGAAAATATAATAGCATGAAATGGAACCCCTACTCCTCCGAGTGGTCTAGAATGTAACGTAAAATAATATCTACCTATGTGAAAGGATTGACTCCCTCAACCTGAATTAAAGTTACAATTTTGGACATTCTAAAGTTTTTTTGAAATTCCATACATGGCTAGCACAATATGCATGAGTAACAAGCATTAATGTGACATCGACTTGTACCATGGTAGTCAATATGGTAGGTCAACTTGTAAGAGGCATAAATTTTGCATACAAACTTCTACTACTGGATGGTCTCGCACAAGCGATAATTTTTTTACCCAAAAAATATTGTTTAATGCCTCAAAATATCTCTAGAAGATTTCATCCCCAAATTTTCCAAACTCAGACCCATTGATTAAAAAGACCCTACAAGCTCATTCATGTAATTCTTCGACTCTCAAAGCATTAAGATAGATAATGAACAATATAATAATTCATTATGAATCAAGAGAAATTATAGATGAGAAATAGTATCACAATTCCCTAAATTACATATGAATGAAGTCAAAAATTGAAAGAAACTTACCCCTCAAAGAATACAAAACCTATGAGAAGATAGAAAAATAAGTATAAAGATATTGGGGTTTTAATAAATGAATGATGACAACCTATTGTACCCCTCAAAACCATGATCAATCTAGAATGATGATGTGAACATAAAAGAGTAATAAATGAATACATAAAGTTGAATATGTGAATGTTTCTCAAACAAGTGTAAGAAATCATCCAGAACATGACGAAGGCTTTTGTAATTAGGGAATAGAAATGATGAATAACTTATCACTCTACTTGTATATTCTAAATAAGCATGTGGAAAGTGGTTTTGGAATCAAATATGTGTGGTAGTGACTTCATATGTGGAAAAAGAAATAAACTATGTAGACTAATGAGAAAACACCTAACATAATTGAAAAAACTAGTGAGAATAAACTAAGGGAACTTGCACAAGAATGATGACCCCAGAAGTGAAAATGGGGCTATCATGAGGAAAACATGCCCACAAGAACATGTGCATGTCCTTATCAATGCACACGTGGTCCTAGTTGTCTAGGTTCTGTAAGGCCCAAACTAGGCTACCTTCTTAGCATGGCTCAAAAGTGTATGCTTTATTAGGAGATATCATTAGGAAATTTGAAAACCTTAACTTTATGCATTATGAAAACCATAGATTTGTGGAATTTCAAAACCATATCAATGTGGAGTGTGGAAACTCCAATATAGTGATTTCAAATCTGAGTGCATAATTAGACAATGAAAGTAAACAACCCATATTTACCTTGCTTAACAGATTGGCAATGTTTGTCAATGTATATTGAAGTGAAATTTGAAGACCTTAATTTTGTGCAATTTGAAAACCCTGCTTTTATGCAATTTGAAAACCTTAGTATTGTAGAATTTGATGGAACAGAATCGTATGGATGTAATTTTCATTTATACCACTATGAATAATTTATTCCAAACATTGTCTATCTCTCTATTTCTATTTACACAATTTCTAGTCTCTCTCTCTCTCTCTCTCTCTCTCTCTCTCTCTCCCTCTATTTATATATTCCTCTGTCTCTCATTTTCAAGTAAGAACTTGATCAACTCCAATTGAAGAAATTTTATGAGCTTTCTTATCATTGGAATCTCTAACCAATGGAAAATAAAACCCATGATAAATATGACCATAGTAACTATGACATACAAGAACTATGAACTTGAGAACTTTAACCCTTACGAGCTATGGCACATAATAACTATGACCTCGAGATGTTTGATCCTCATGAACTATGACCTTAGGAATCATTCCTTTGTTGTTCACCATTCCCTTGTAAATTAGGAACTTTTAATTCATTTTACAAGAATCATGACCACAAGAATTATGATGTGGGAGCCTTAACTATGAAATTAAACTAGGACCTTTTTTTCAGTCATAGTTCTAGGGAATAATTCCTTTGTTAGCTAGGAACATTGACTCACAATAACTATAATCATTGTTTATTAGTCATAGTTATAAGACATTTATTGATTAGATAACTATTATGACCAATGACCTATAATCATCATATTCATTCATTGATCAGATTTCCTGTCGTCTAGAGTAACTGTGGTAATAGTTCTCATTGGTTATAGTTAGTATGGGTTACAGTTCCTATTGGATAGAGTTATTGAGGTCATAGTTTTTCTTGAATTGATTCCAAAATCTATCATTTCAATGTATCCATTATTTAACGATGACCAGTGGGAGAACGATGAAAATTATCCACTAGGATTAAGAGTCCTTAAAATTATGTTATCTGGATGTATGCATGTATGATATTGATAATCTTGAAAATTTTCCAGTATCCTCTTCCTCCCTTGCTTTGTTCATCCATTTTCTATCAACCCCTTATTTTGAAGTAATATTTGTTAGGATCACCACTATAGTTTTCAAATGGTTGATTAAGTGATATGGTGCTTTGATAAGGTAGTTTAATTATTAAATGTGATGGGACAGTTTTTTTGAGTTTTAAATTTAAATTCAAAATCTTAAAGTGCCAGTATACCACCTCTCATTTGTCTCGGAGGCTATTTTAAAAATTATTTCTTTAGTTTGAATTGATGCAAGGATATGGAAGAAACTAGAGCCAAGACGTAAGCAAGAAGCTCACCACCTCTCATTTGTCTCGAAGGCTATTTTAAAAATTATTTGTTTAGCTTGAATTGATGCAAGGATATGGAAGAAATTAGAGCCAAGACGTAAGCAAGAAGCTCCATAATGGACATTTCACTGTAGTATATCATTTGTGTCTTTTTCATTGTTGAAAGTAGTCTTAAAATAATATCTTGAACATTTTATGGTATTCTCATTTTCTATTTAAGATATTATCTAACGACAATTTTACATGGGGTATTTCATACAATGAGCCTGTCATTGGCAGTTTGGACTAATCTCCGAGTACTCTCCAGTTATCAATCTCAGATATCAAGCGACCTCATGTTTGGATAACTAATTATGGTATCTAATTACCTGTTTTCTCATTCTTTTCCAAGTTCCAGCAAATAAGTGTATTCAAATGTTCTACAATAATATTAGTAGGTCGATTGTTGAGTTACTACTTCCAGAAAGCATCCATTTGAAGTAAGTTTAGCCAACTTGCAGAACTATAGTGATGACATTTTCTAAAAAAGAAAGATAAATGTTTGCAGTGCAATTCCACAGGAAGCAAGTGAAAACTTTGTGTACACAACTAGAATCTTCATTGTCACCATCCCACTATTTATACATATAAATTCCTTTAAGACACCATCCTATGATAAGGGAAAGGATGTGCATCCCTAAGAGACCCTCAATGAGAAACCAACATGACAATCAAAAGTAGACAAAATTTGCATCCTATCATATGGGTCATTAGTATAATATAATCTATGGAATCCATCTCCATGAGGAGGCACCACACATAGACACATACAGAATACCAGGTAAAAACCAAAAATAAAATCTTATATCCTTAGTAAATACTTAATTGATAAGTTATCTTTATTTTGTAAGACATTTATTAAATTATTTAAATTTATATGTTTTTTTCTTATTTCTTAATTATCTTACTTCGAACCCTATGTTTTCAACAAAGTGTGTTGGTATCTAAGGTTTTTTACTAATTTGAATTAATATAAAGTTTTTCACAAATTTTAAACCCATCAATTGAAACAATTATAGTTCACAATTTTTTTTTAAACAATATGAAAGACATGATTTAAATACTTCACTATTTTAAATATCAATCAAGGCTAAAAGTTTGTAGTTGCCAGGAAAGAGCTTTGCATTCCATCACCACATAAAATATTGCCATAAAAGAATGTATTAACAAATTTTATGATGTTTCCTTGAATTTATGCCTTCTTACTGAAGTCAAATTGACAAAAATAAATTGAGTATATAGACTGACTTAGCATATTACAGTTAAAAATCCATAAATATTTTACCGGCTTTTAATAGTAGAACTATTTTTCCATTTATCTTATTTATTGAAAAATTTGTCTAATATATTGTCATGAATAAGCATATTGTGAGGCTAAACAAATAACTTAAAATTTAATATGACCCTTCTAAAAAAAATTAAATTCAAACAACAATTTAAAATAATACATTTGATAGTGTTTTCTTTATTGATTAATATATAGAAAAACTATCACAACACAAATTAACAGTGACTTAAAATAATCAATAAATTAATTATTTGATATAAAAAATATTCGCTATTATTTTTGTATATTTATAGTAAATAAAATCTATTTTTTTATTTATGCACCCAAAAGTCTTATAATTTTCAAGAAAGGAGAATTCTTGCATTTGAGATTCCTCTAACTTCAAGCTTGTACTGCTATTATTAGCCATTAAATTAGTTTTAATAGTAAATGAACACTTTTTTTTATTACGCTTAAATTAGTTTTGATAGTAAATGAATACTTTTTTTATTATTACAGTTAAGTTAGTTTTGATAGTAAATAAATAATTTTTTTATTGCCCATTTTATTTGTCAAAATTTTTTACTTTCATGTTCTGGAACCAACGAGGCTATAACATCCAACATATTTTACACCATATGTGACTCTATTTTTTTATTATCAAAATTTTGTTGAACCCTTATTATACACAAATTAGGCAAGAGGTGTGTTGAACCCTTGTTATGGGAGTTTGCAAAGGGTTTCCTTTAGGCCCTAGTATTAATTTACCCAAGACTGTTTTTTCCATGGCCAATTGGTATGATTCAAGTCCTTTGGCCTATAGCAATATAAACTGTTAGTTTTGATAGTAAATAAATAATTTTTTTATTGCCCATTTTATTTGTCAAAATTTTTTACTTTCATGTTCTGGAATCAACGAGGCTATAACATCCAACATATTTTAAACCACATGTGACTCTATGTTTTTATTATCAAAATTTTGTTGAATCCTTATTATACCCAAATTAGGCAAGAGGTGTGTTGAACCCTTGTTATGGTAGTTTACAAAGGCTTTCCTTTAGGCCCTAGTATTAATTTACCCAAGACTTCTTTTTCCATGGCCAATTGGTATGATTCGAGTCCTTTGGTCAATAGCAATATAAACTAGGTATACATTTATTTTTCTACAAGTTAAGCTATGTATTAATTTATTTTTCTTACCTACAATAGTTCTTTTCTATAATAGCTTACAACAAACTATATTTTTACAAGTGAATCAGGGTTACTCTGAGTGTTTATATATTTATCCATCCAAAGAAGCTTCTTTAATTTATTATATAATATCCTTTTGCATATTTGCACACATTCAAGTGTATTATTTTTTTGTTGAAAAACCCAACTAGAATAGAATATACTTATCTAATATTTTCATGTTGGAAATAAATTAAAGGCTATTTAATTCCTCCCAACAAATAACTATGTTTCCAAGTAGTTCCCCAAAATCTCTAACTCGTACTTCCCAGGAGAACAAATAGTATTCCTCTTCCAATTTACATTTCCTTGACCCTTAGCATCTTGCTACTTTTGGGGTATGAGAATAATCATTCTTCCCAATATCCATTTATATTTTATCCAACATGTTTTATCTCCATAAATCCTTTTAAGTGAGTTCCACTCATGACATTTTTATTTCGGGTCAGGTGTTTTCTTGGTCATCTACAAAACCAACGATTCAACTCTAGCAAAAAGGAGAACCTTTTTTTGTCGTGCCTTTGTGAATTAGGAGTCTAATCTCATATGTAATCCTTTAATAAATTTTCAATAATGAGAACACAAAACCAAATTTTCTTTTATATTACAAAAGTAAATATTTACATGTCATCTGCCACATCTATGACACATAATTTGACCCACCCTGACTTGTAGGGGCATATTCAATTAAAAAGTTCCTAATAAAAATTTACCAAGGCTTATTAAAATTCACTTTTGTAATTAGAGGCAACATAAGAACCTTGAAAAATACATCTTTAGCATGTTTAAGAAAGATAGTTGTATATTTTTAAAATCGACTATACGTTTTCTTTGAAAAGTAATTTATTAAGTTAAACAAAAATATAAGTCAAAGGATAAAATTTCAACTCCACATTTGTATTTTTGAAATATATTTTGACTAAAATATTTGTAAACAAATTGAATGAACATAAGTGAGTTAAAATACAAGATTCAAATTTTTGGTCTCGTTGGTTTGATATTATGTATGTGTAAAATCATTACACAAAAAGGTAAAATAATAATAAAAAATAGAAATCACTTTTCTAAAGTATAAAATTTCTTGCAAATTGTGATAAATGTTTTGTGGTATAGTTTTTAAATGTATTGAGTAATTGTGGTTGCAAAAATTTTATCATCATAATCATTTGTGATATTATAGTTATTTTTATTATTGAAATATGTGTTAATTAATAGACGTTATGATCATTTGTAGAAATAAAAGGGATGTTTTTAAATTTAATATCAATTTGCACATAAAATAAGTTAATGCTAAAATTCAACTCATTTAAAGTGTAATTGTTATATATGATCTTTATCTATGGGTAAAACCATTATATAGGCACAAACATAAACATATACACAAAATAAACTATAATCACAAACATTTGAAATTCTATCATAAAACATAAAATTGTAATTAATTATAAGAATATATTAATTAAAAATTATTGTGATTTTAAAATACACACATTGAATAGTGGTGGTTACAAAAAATAATACAGTGTCATTCATGATGTCAGCGTCATTTACTAAAATAAGAGAACTCTTATTAAATTTAACATAGATAATTTATGCAAGCATTCAATTCATTTTAAGTGTAATTCTTGAATTGGATACTATGCATGCTTAAAATCATCATAGAAGTTATTTGTGTAAAGTTAGTCTAATTTTTTTTTTTTTTTTGTGTTAAAAAATTTATAGACATACAAACACAAACAAACAAACAAATACATTGCATAAAATAAAAACATGACTATTTAAAATTCTACTATCATAAAACATGGATTTGTAACTAATTATCAATATATATTGATTAAAAATACTTATAAAATCATTTGATTCTCAAAGATGCATTTAATAATGATACTTACAAAATTGGATGTTGGATTGTAGCAAGATTTAGCACAAACAACAATAACAAAGGGAGATTTCGTTAGAATGTTAGAACCAGGAAATAGAAAATCTTAATATCCACAATCTAGGCAGAATTGCTGATCCACTTAGTGCAATCCAATAGTTTGTACAACAATTTGTCGACGAGAGTGATCAAATAACTTCCCATATAAAAATATTTCAAGATAAACTAATAGTTCAAGGGAATGAAAATATATCCACTATAATTCAAAAGGCTCACGAAGAATTTCCGTGGAAAAGGAAGAGTTAGAAAGAACATTATATCATAGAGCCCAATATTTTTAATATTTTCCAAATATATTTATCATCCACATGAAATCAGATATAAACTCAATAATTTATATTTTGAGAATTGTTCTCCCGACAAGTAACTCAACCTCGACCCCGAGAAAAGCCTACCCATGAGAATTAGGTTTTACAGGAGAAAACTCTTAATACCAACTATAGCAGGAGGAGTGAGAGTAGTTTAGAGAAGGGAAGAGAGTAAAAGTAGAGGCTGAAAATGTTATTGATTATTTTCGTGGAATTGCTAATAAAGTGAAACAATTAGAACATCAATTAATAGTTAATCAACATTTGTTAGGGTACAGGTCACTAGCCGACAAGGTACAATATTTGAAATATTTAAAATAATTTGAAGCCCATGAATGTATCTTTGTATGAAAATGGTCTATATTTGATCAAAATCTTCAAGTGCTTGCATGAACTATTTATCAAACAACATTCCATATGACTTCAACACCAACACTTGCAATAGCACAATCATCTTGATCATGTTTCTGACAACATAAATTCAATTTCCTTGAGCCAAGCTTTTAAGATGCGGTCTCTCCTCTGAACAACAACATCACACTCAGGAAATTGAATTTGATTGTTCCAATAGCCCACCTAGGGAAGGGAAAAGAAGACGAATTCACATTTCAAATATTGCAGATGTAATTTTAGAAGTTCTCATTGCCCATCAAACTAGATCTTCTAGTTAGCAAACCACCCTTATGGACAAACTTTTATTTCATAATAAGCATTTACATTTTTTAATTTATTGTGTATCAAATTTTGTACGACTCCAAATATTCCCTTATTTGTCACAAGGAAGGAATTAAGGGTAGGGGAGATGTTTGAGGGGCTAGTCAACTTAGTTGACCATCCCAAACAATTCGAGAATTGATATTATAAAGTCGATTAAATATCTAGTCGAGTAGACAATCTAAGTTAGATAGGCTGAATTGGTTTTGGTAATTAAATTGTTGTGATTATCTTGACATCATATATATGTGTGTGTGTGTGTGTGTGTGTGTGTGTGTGTGTGCATCATTGTATCTTTTGTGAATGGCTTTTCAAGAGAATATAATATAAAGTAACTCTTTGTTGGTTCTCTACTCCATCATTTCTCTTCTATTCTTGTGTTCCTTATCTTCATGTGATTTCTTGTTTTCCTTTCTACTAGTAACCAAAGGTCGTTGTCCAGTATATCTCATCTTGTCTAGTATATCTCATCTTTTGGGAATATTTTACTAAAATATAAAATGTTGTAAAATATTGGTGGTTCTTTAGATCAATTGTAAAATCTTGTAAAATATTAGTGAATCATTCAATTACTTATAAAATCTTGTAAATTATTGGTGAATTCCCCATTTAATCTTTACATCAACTTTTCTTTCCTTCTTATGCATTGATTATGTAATAGAAAAATAGTTATCCAATTACTTCGCTTCAAATCAACCAACATCTTTAGGATTTCGTGGTTCATCACCATCTATAAGTTTTTCGGCTCCTTGATGTGTAACTATTATAGTAACTATTGTGGTTTCTTCGTCAATCAAAACTATAATATTTGTTTATCAATACACAAATTTTTGAAATTACAGAAAATGTGCAATGAGATTGACTAAAAGGCCAAATATGTAATGAAAGTTATTTTCCCGTATGATAAAAAAATCAATTAACACAAACTCATATAAAGCCACAATATTCGAGTTCAAAAATATAGCTGATAAAGAAAAATTTTCATTACTCAGTATAACATGTTAAAAAATAAGTATCATCAAAGGATTTCTACTTCAAAAATTATATGTTCTGGATTCATGAGACTGTAGCTTTCATTTCCATCAATGGAGAATAGGGTGACAATTTAATATTTGAATTTAAGACATGAGTTTTAAATTAACCTGCATACCTCCACCTCCTCCTCCATATCCAACTCCTCCTCATCCTGCTCATCCTAATCCACCTCCTCCTCTCCTTCACATCCAC
>APFE031067880.1:0-12045 GCA_000404065.3 Pinus taeda | reverse complement strand
TTATATAATTCTTTCATTCATGGAAAATTGTTATTATGTTTTGAATATCTATTTATTTTTTAAATTATTTATGCTATATAATTTTATATAACATTTCAAAAATACAATACAAGATAAATTATTTTACATTTTTTTAATTACAAATATAAATGTATATCTTGAATTTCGTCAATTTACTACATTAACCTAATGAATTTTGATGAAATAAATTAAGCAAACTGAAATTTGATAATCATATAATACCACATATATTTATAATATAATATGTATTTAGAAAATTAATTAAAAAATAAATAAGAAACATTTTACAATGGAGCATCTGATCTACCTTGGCAATACTAGGTGATATTTCCTTGTTCCATAACTTGATGATGAAAGAGGAATTGTATTGGACACATATACTAGACAAAGGAGGCACTATGTGGGTGTTAGTGTTGGTAGCACCATTCATATATTTCAAAATATTTTCCCTCAGTCTTTTTGTATTTTGGATGAGTGCATCTCTAGCAACACTAGGGTATCCAATAACCTGAATGAGCTCCTCATTTTGGGAGGCACATTTTGGTCACTCATCTTTAGGAAATATGTGAATATTTTCTCTAATCATGTGCTTCCACATCTCACTGATGATGTTTCCACCTTTACCAACAAGGCAACCAAGGTGCTTTGAGAGAAGAAGTCGTCTTGAAAACATGCCACCTTCATCATTGTCATTGTCACTAGTGCTTCCACCAGTCTTTCCTTGCAATCGAAGGATTTCCCCAAGCGTAGGTGAAACACCATCATTAGCCACCACCTGCCACTATTTTGCGTCTGAAACACACTACAAAGATAAAAGCTCCATCCATATTTTTCATCATCTCTATGTCTATCCTCTAATTAATAGAAAATAAAGTTGTGGGTAAATTCAAGTCATCTAACATTCAATTCACCGACAACACACCTTTTCGCACATTCTAAGAACCACATACACACCAAAACATCAAAACTAGAAACATGATCTTTATACACTTTCAACATAACACAAATGCATATGTGAGAAAGAGAAGAAAAAACATTTATGTGTAAAAATATCTCACGCACAACCACCTCCTCCCTCAACAATGCCCTTCCATCAGTCATTGACACTTGAAACTGATATTAATAAACATGGGTCCTAGATATGATGCGTAGGAAGAATTTGTTCTCTACACACGCTACCTTCAAACAACATAGTTTGTTGTGTGCAATACTCTTTCAAGCTTTTATTATATGCACTTTCACATCCTGCAGAATCTATTAATAATAAAATGAATATCAAAACACATTACAATTAAAATACCCCTCTACACTTCCCTCATTCCAGGCAAATTTTGCACATGAATTTATGCTTCGTATAACCTTCGTACATACACAGCCATCTATGCACAACTTCATTCGCACAACTACTTTGAAATATGCCCCTACATAAGAATTTAAAAAGAATTTGCATATTTATTATCTTAGTAAACTTTGCATAACATTTTCACATAACATCCATACACGCATAACCACCTCCACATAAATTCATCTACACAACTAATTCTGCTCTCAATAACACCCTTTGATCAATCATTGAAATACAAAACTTTGCACACGATACCTCTAAGTATCTAGCTTTGCACAACCACTTTTACAACAACACCACCAACAATATAAAGAGACTGCATTATAATTGAATGAAAATTTCTTACAACCCATGGAAAGGAACATGACCCTTTATTAGTATACATTGTTGCCATGTTTTTGTTTCCCTAATAATGCATGGATATGGAGCATATGTATCAATGCATGAACATTGACCAAAACTTTCCATGAGCACATATATCATGAGTAGAATCTTCAGGACATGGACCATTACTTGTCATCTCAATCCTCTTAATCTTTTAATAATTTTATTGAATGATTTGATCATATTTGTTATAATGTATGTTTACAACCTAGTTTTTTTCTTCAAATCATATTTTTATCACATGCTAGTTTTAGTCTATATTATGCAAATCTAATTCAAATATTAAAAAAAAAAACATTTTTCATTGAATTGTAAACATTGCTATATCAACAATGTAACTAAGATACACAATAAAAATCTAATAAGCATCTACAATAGCATTATTGAAAGGGAAATTGTTTCTATTCACTTATATAATTCTTTCATTCATGGAAAATTGTTATTATGTTTTGAATATCTATTTATTTTTAAAATTCATTATAATATATAATTTTATATAACATTTTATAAATAAAATAGAAGATAATATATATACATATATATTATAATTACAAATATAAAGTATATCTTGAATTTCATCAATTTACTTCATTTTAACCTAATGATTTAAATGAAATAAATTAAGCAAACTCAAATTTGATAATCATATAATACAACATATAATTATAATATGATATTTATTTAGAAATTTAATTAAAAAATAAATGAGAAACATTTTACAATTGAGCATCTGATCTATCTTGGCAATCGTAGATCATATTTCCTTGTGCCATAACTTGATGATGAAATAGGGATTGAAATGGGCACATATAAACTAAAAAAAGGAGGCATTATGTGGGTGTCAATGTTGGTAGCACCATCCATATCTTTAAAAATATTTTCCCTTAGAATTTTCGTAATTTGGATGAGTGCATCTCTGCAACACTTGGGTATCCAGTAACCTAAATGAGCTCTTTATTTTTGTTGAAATATATAGTGAAATTATGTGTATAGTGATTCTTCCGGACTAGATAACAATTTGTGAATTATTTTTACTTTTCTTGTCTTTGTTGGATTAACATTATTCTCCTCTTATTAATGAAAGTGTGTGTACTTCATCAAACTATTCTCAAAACATAAAAAAAGAACACAAGATACTGGCTCTCTATCAAGGCCAAAATCTCTCTTCTCTTAAGAGGAAAATCCTTCAATAAGTTTTCTCTTATTGAAGCTTCTTTCTTGATCAATGCCAAACCCTAGACCCTTGACTAGAAGATCCTCCATGCACAAGTCAAGTCCTTCCATTTCTCTGCATTATGTTTCCCCTGATACTTTTTCCACCTCCTTCCAGCACTTCATTCCACAACAGTTCATCCTTCTAACAAAACTTTGTTCTTCTTTCCTCTTTTAGTATACCTTCTAGAAGAGATACTTATCTTTTTTACTTCGTGATATCCTTCACCTAAGAATACTCCTTGCTTCTGTTAATCATCCGAGTCCCTTCTTGATGTATAGTGGTAGGCTTAGAGTGACAACATTGCAACCCTATTTCTCTAATGTGTGAGAGGTACCCTGTAGAATTAGGGTCCTTTTTCCCTCGCTAGAGAGATAGGCTTCTTCAATTTTCTTGGGAGGCCTTGTAGGCCTAGTTTCAAACCCACACCACTAGTTCCTGTATTGTTTTTCCTTGATGTCATACCCACAAATTTTACCTCTTTTTCTTGACACGCGTGACTATTTCTAGCCCTAGAATCAATCCTCCACCTTCACTTTTGTTCCTTCTTACTTCACTGCACTTTGGAGACCCTTTAGACTTTTTTACCTTCACTTTTTCTCGATTTCCTCCTTCACTAATTTCAAAGATTGATTGCCTTCTCTTTGGAGGAGTGGAGAACCTCTATATATAGAGGATTGTCCCTCCTTTAGGCTGACTTGTAGGCTAACTTACTGTTTTGAGGCCGACTTGACTTCCTTTTCTCTGAAGGGTTCTTTTAATGGTGACATTTCTTCTTTTGGTGGTGTCTTTTCTGGGACGAGACTTAACTTTTCTTGGAGGTGACTTATTTGACTCTTATACACAATGTAACATACCCTTAAGGTATTTAGCATAATTATTTTGATCTTTTGAATTACCTATAACACTTTAACATGTGATAGACCTAGTTTAATGAGAAAGAAACTCATTGAAATATATCATAAAAATAATATTTATTTTCTTGGATAAATACAAATATCAAAAGTACATTTATGAAGATTGAACCTAGTTACATTTCCATCAACAATTTTGGGAGGCACATTTTGGTCGCTCCTCTTTCCAAAATATGGAAATATTTTCTCTAGTATTCTTCCACATCTCACTGATAATGTTTACACCTTTACCAAGAAGGAAACCAAGGTGCTTTAATAAAACAAGAAGTCTTGAACAAATGGCACCTTCATCATTGTCATTATCGCCAGTGCTTCCAATAGTCTTTCCTTGCAATTAGAGAATTGCCTCAAGCGTAGGTGAAACACCATCGTTAGCCACCACCTACCACTATTTTGGGTCTGAAACACACTACAAAGATAAAACCTCCATCCATATTTTTCATCATCCCGATGTCTATCCTCTGATTAGTAGAAGATAAATTTGCGGGTAAATACAATTCATCTCAACATTCAATTCACCGACTACACACCTATTCACACATTCAAAAAACCACATAAACACCAAAACATCAAATATATAAACATGATTTTCATACACTTTCAACATAACGCAAATGCGTATGCACGAAACCACAAAGAAAAAACATTTATGTGCAAAAATATCCGACCCACAACCACCTCCAGACTCAACAATTCCCTTCCATCAGTCATTGACATTTGAAATTGATATTCATAAACATTGGTCGCAAATATCATGTGCAGGAATCATTTGTTCTCTGCACACGCTACATGCAAAAAACATAGTCTATTATGTGCTATAATATTTAAATCTTTTATTCTATGAACTTTCGCATCCCATGGAATGTATTAATAATAGAATTAATATCAAAACACGTTACAATTAAACGAATCCTCTACACTCCCCCTATTCCACACAAATTTTGCACATGCATTTACTCTTCGTATAACCTTCGTACATGCACAACCATCTATGCGCAATTTCGCTTGCATAACTACTTTGAAATATGCCCCTAAATAAGAATTTATAAAAGGGTTTTCATATTTATTATCTTAGTATAATTTTCACAATATTTTCAAATAACATCCATACACACATAACTGCCTCCGCATAGCTTTTTCTGCAAAACTAATTATGCACTAAATAACACCCTTTGATCAATCATTGAAATTTGAAACTCTACACATGATACCTTTGAACATCTAGCTGTTCACAACCACTTTCGTACAACTACTTCCATAGGTTCCAAAAATGCTCCTAGATAATAACTAAGAAATACTAAGCGTTCCACACATGTGTTTTACTGTACAACACCTTTTTTCACACGTATTTAGAGCATAGTTTATTTATCACCACCATCTATGTAAAATACCTTGGTTTTCCTGCACATACTTAGTCCTCTGCACAATAAACGTTTCACACAACAACCCCAACACTTACCATGCAGAGGACCCCAAGTTTCTCGTACATACACTATACTCTGCACAAGGAAACATAATAATGTTAATTCGACATTTATTCATTCCCCATTGCGGCATATGAAAACAACCAATAATTACAGTAATTCTCACATCATTGAAAAAAGCATTATCATAACAGTGTTCTGCAATCATATCAACAACTAGCATTGCACAACCACCTTTGTACAACTACTTTGGTAGTTGTGAATTATGTTCCTATATAATAATTAAAAAGAAAAGCCTTCCACACATTCATTTTACCACACAACATGTTTTCTTCACAAGGATTGAAAACATTGTTTATTTAACACCCATAAGATCCCATTCCTCCTACACATACTTTTCCTCCACATAGTGAACATTCTGCACAATGAAACCATACCAATTACCACATCGTTCATGAGTGTCACAATACTTACTATGCAAAGGACCCAAACTCTCCCACGCATACTCTTACCTCAACACAAGGAAGCATAATAATATTAATTCGACATTTGGTCAAACCCCCCATGCCTATGAAAACAACCTACAACCACATCATTTCTCACATTATTGAATAAGGAACTAACATAATAATATCCCGAAACTGCATCAATTCTCACATCATTAAGCAAAGCACTAACATAGCAGTGAAAGTGTCAGAGCACTCAACATTGTAATGGGCACTCACAAAATTACTTTTATTTTATTTTTTAAAATTAATTGTCAGACATTGGGAAAAAGTGAAAATAAAATACCCTCCATTGGGGAAATTATGTCCCATTAGAGCTTCCTCAACTAATCATAAATTAAAATAACATTTACTCAAATTTAAAAAATTATTCTGAATTTATGCAAAAATAGAAATATTAAACATTTTCCCAAAATTTTGGTTAAATTTCCGAAAACACAACCAAATAATGGAGAGTTAATACAACTTGACCGTGAAGTGAATTTTATAATGCATGATGAGGTAGATACTAATAAAACTTAACTATTTATATCTTTATATATTTTACTTGCCTCTACTTACATAACAAACCATCATATACATAAATTTCACTAACAATAAAAAATATCATCTCTATTTCTGGTTCAACCTATTTCACTTCTCCATTGTATCTCCCACATGGGAATTAGTCATGAACACCATCTTGGAAAATATGGAATTTTGTATGGACGCCTCGTATGTAGATACGTACCTAGTAGAGGTTACCAACGATAAATATTCACCAAAAAAACACTAGATAATGATTTTTTTCTTGAATAACGTAAACCATCTTAAATAACAAATAAATTTGAAATGAATTAATATCACATGTGTGACGACCTTACCAAGGAAGTGTTTATTAGTTCCACACTAGCCACTGCTTTTGGCTTTCAATATCGATCTCTAATTAGATCTGTATCTGGTAATTTTGCAGCACCAAATCCAACCTTTATGGCCTTGCATAAAATGGAAGGGACCATTGTTAAGGAAAGGTGGGCCATATTGATTTCATTCATCGATCTCTAATATCGGTGAACCATTCAAACGTCAAATCATAAATCTCCATACATCTAATTGATTGACATTAAAGTCACAATGTACACAACATTAAAACATGGTGAAGTACCGTGTACAAACGTTATCTTTGTTATAATATAGGTTATATACAATAACATTATTGAAAGGGAAATTGTTTCTATTCACTTATATAATTCTTTTATTCAAGGAAAATTGTTATTATGTTTTGAATATCTATTTATTTTCAAAATTATTTATATTATATAATTCTATTTAACATTTTATAAATAAAATATAAGATAAGTTATTTTACAATGTTTTAATTACAAATATAAAAGTATATCTTGAATTTTGCCAATTTACTTCATTAACTTAATGAATTTAAATGAAATAAATTAAGGAAACTCAAATTTGATAATCATATAATACAACATATATTTATAATATAATATGTATTTACAAAATTAATTAAAAAATAAATAAGAAACATTTTACAGTGAAGCATCCAATCTATCTTGGAAATCCTAGATCATATTGCTCTGTGCCATAACTTGATGATGAAAGATGAATTGCACTGGGCACATTTAGACTAGACAAAGGAGGCACTATGTGGGTGTGGGTGTTGGTAGCACCATCCATATATTTGAAAATATTTTCCGTCAACCCTTTTGTAATTTGGATGAGTGCATCTCTAGCAACACTCGGGTATCTAGTAACCTGAATGAACTCCTCATTTTGGGATGCACATTTTGGTCGCTTCTCTTTGCGAAATATGCGAATATTTTCTCCAGTGTGCTTCCACATCTCACTGATGATGTTTCCACCTTTCCCAAGAAGTCAACTAATGTGCTTTGATAGAACAAGAAGTCTTTAACAAATGGCACCTTCATCATTGTCATTATCACTGGTGCTTCCACTAGTCTTTCCTTGCAATTGTAGGATTGTGTCAGGCATAGATGAAATGCCATCATTAGTCACCACCTGCTATTATTTTGTGTCTCAAAAACACTACAAAGATAAAACCTCCATCCAGGTTTTTCATCGTCCCGATGTCTATGCTGTGATTAAGAGAAAATAAATTTGTGGTTGAATGCACCTCATCTCAGCATTCAATTCATTGACTACACACCTTTTCACGCATTCAAAAAACCACATAAGCACCAAAACATCAAATCTAGAAACCTGATTTTCATACACTTTCAACATAACACAAATACATATGCGTGAAAATGCAAAGCAAAAGAAATTATATGTAAAAATATCTCATGCAAAACCACCTCCGGACTTAACAATGCCCTTCCATCAGTCATTGACATTGGAAACTGATATTAAATAAATGTGGGCCCCAAATATCATGCGTAGGAGGCATTTGTTCTCCACACACGCTACCATCAAATTATGTAGTCTATTGTGTGCAATAAGCTTTCAAGATTTTACTATATGCACTTTCGTATTGTGAAAAATCTATTAACAATAAAACAAATATTAAAACAAATTACAACTAAAAGACGGGGCTACACCTACCTCAATTCACACAGATTATAAGCATACATTTATTCTCAATATAACCTTCGTACATGCACAATGTAGTTCACACAACTACTTTGAAATATCCCCCTAAATCAAAATTTAAAAAAGGATTTACATATTTATTATCTTAGGAAACTTTCCACAACATTTTCACATAACATCCATACATGCATAACTTCGTCCTCTCAACAGTAAATGTTTCAGACAACAACCCCAAGACTCACTATGCAAAGGACCCCAACTTTCCCAGACATAAATTGTACTCCGCACAAGGAAACATAATAATATTAATTCGACATTGGTTCACTCCCCTTCGAGGCCTATACAAACAACCTACAACTACAAGAATTCTCGGATCATTGAACAAAGCATTATCATAATAGTATCTTGCAATCATATCAACAACTAGATTTCCCCAACCAACTTTGCACAACTACTTCTGTAGTTGTGAAATATGTTCCTAAATAATAATTAAAAAAAATCCTTCAAGACATTCATTTTATCGCACAACCCTTTTTCTTCACAAGGATTGAAAACATTGTTTATTTAGCACGCCTAAGTCCCCATTTCTCCTACACATACCTTGTCCTTCACATAGTGACCATTCTACACAATGAAACCATACTAATGACAACATTGTTGATCAGTACCAAAACACTTAGTATGTAAAGGACCCCAACCCTCCCACACATACTTTTTCCTCCTCACAAGGAAACATAATAATGTTAATTCGATGTTTGTTCAAAATCCCCACTTCCTATGCTAACAACCTGCAACCACATCATTTTTCGCTTTATTGAATAGAGCACTAACATAATAATGTCCTAAAACTACATCAATTCTCACATCATTGAGTAGAGCACTAACATAACAGTGACAGTGTGAGAGCACTCTCCATTGTAATAGGCACTCAAAAAATCAATTTTATTTTAATTTTTAAAATGAATTATCAGACACTAGAAAAAAATGAAAATCAAACACCCTCTATCCGGGGAATTATGTCCCATTAGAGTTTCCTCAACTAATCGTAAATTAGAAATAATATTTACTCAAAATTTGAAAATTATTTTTGAATTTATGCAAAAATAGAAATATTAAGCACCTTCCCAAAAGTTTGTTTAAAGTTTTGACAACGCAGCCAACAATGGAGAGTTAATGCAACTTGACCATGAAGCGAATGTTATAGTGCTTGATGAGGAATGGACTAATAAAACTTAACTATTTATATCTTAATATATTTTAATTACCTCTACTTACATAACCAACCATCATATACATAAATTTCACTAACAATATAAAATATCATCACTATTTATGGTTCAATCTATTTCACTTATCCATTGTATCTCCCTCACGGGGATTAGACATGAACACCATTTTGGAAATACAGAATTTTGTATGGACACCTCGTATGTAGATACATACCTAGAAGAGGTTATCAATGATAAATTATTCGCCAAAAAACACTAAATAATTATTTTCTTTTCCTGAATAACATAAATGCCCATAACTAACAAATAACTATGAAATGAATTAATATCACATGTGTGTGACATTCCCAAGGAAGTATTTAGTAGTTCCAGGCTAGCCGCTATTTTTGGCTTTCAATATCGATCTCCAATTAGATATATATCTCATAATTTTGTGACATCAAATCCTACCTTGATTGCCTTGCATAAAATTGAAGTGACCATTGTTAAGGAAAGTGGGGATATGTATTTAAAGAATGGCCCTATTGCTTACATTCATCGACCTATAATAGTGGTGAACCATTCAAATGTCAAATCATAAATCTCCCTACATCTAAATGATTGACATCAAATTCGCAATGTACGCATCATTAAAACATGGTGAAGTACCCTATACAAACGTTATCATTTCAAAATAAGAGTTGAACCAATCATATTTAAAATAGATAATTAATTAACCACTGAGCTATTCAATAATATTGGTAAAAGGAAGTTTCATTGCCGAAAATAAAGAAACTCACTTTTGAATATATAGATATAAATAAAGTTAAGAACTCCTAGAGAAGCTAATGCCTCATTGAAAGATATTTTAATTAACAACAAATAATGAGAACAAGAAATATGTGTGAAGAAAACTTAACAATTATACAAAACACCACCAACAATGTAAAGATACTACACTATAATCGAATGAAAATTTCTTACAGTCCATGGAAAGGAACATGGCCCTTTATTAGTAAACAATGCTCCTATGTTTCCTTTCCCCAATAATGCATGGACATGGAGCATGTATATCAATGGATGGACATGGACCCAAACTTGCCATGAGCACATAGATCATGAGCAGACTCTTCAGGACATGGACCAATACTTGTCATCTCAATCCTCTTAATCTTTAAGCATTTTATTGAATGATTTGATAATCTTTGTTATAATGTATTTTTATAACTTAATTCTTTTCTTCAAATCATATTTTTATTACATCCTAGTTTCAGTCTATATTATGAAAATCTATTTCAAATCTTTGAAAAAAAGAAAGCATTTATCATTGAATTATAAACATGGTTATATCAACAATATAACTAAGATACACAATAAAAAGCTAATAAGTATATATAATAACATTATAGAAAGGGAAATTGTTTCTATTCACTTATATAATTATTTCATTCATGCAAAATTGTTATTATGTTTTGAATATCTATTTACTTTTAAACTTAATTATACTATATAATTTTATATAACATTTATAAACAAAATTACAAGGAAAATGTATTTACAATTTTTTTAATTTTAAAAAAAAATAAGTATATCTTGAATTTTGTCAATTTACTTCATTAACCCAATGAATTTAAATGAAATAAACTAATAAAACTCAAATTTAATAATCATATAATACATCATATATTTTTAATATAATATGTACTGAGAAAATTAGTTAAAAATAAATAAGAAACATTTTACAATGGAGCATTCGATCTATCTTGGAAATCCTAGATAATATATCTTGGTGCCATAACTTGATGATGAAAGAGTGATTTCACTTGGCACATATAGACTAGACAAAGGAGGCACTATGTGGGATTGGGTGTTGGATGAGTGCATCTCTAGCCTTTTGTAATTTGGATGAGTGCATCTCTAGTAGCCAGAACGAGCTCCTCATTTTGGGAGGCACATTTTGGTAGCTCCTCTTTGTGAAATATGCAAATATTTGCTCAAGTGTGCTTTTGCATCTCACTGATGATGTTGCCACCTTTACCAAGAAGGAAAACAATGTGATTTGAGGGAACAAGAATTCTTGAACAAATGGCACTGCCAAGCTTTTCATTGTCTCTAGTCTTTCCTTGCAATTGGAAGAATGCCTCAAATGTAGGTGAAACACCATCATTAGCCACCATCATCTCAACATTCAATTCACTCACTACACACCTTTTTGCGCATTCAAAAAACCACATAAGCAAGAAAACATCAAATCTAAAAACATGATTTTCGTACACTTTCAACATGACACAAACGCATATGCATGAAAACCACAAAGAAAAAGCATTTATGTGTAAAAATATCTCATGCGCAACCATCTCTGGACTCAACAATTCCCTTCCATCAACCATTGATATTTGAAACTAATATTGATAAACATGGGTCCCAAATATCATGCATAGGAGGCATTTGTTCTCCGCACATGCTACCTCTAAGCAACATAG
>APFE031067879.1:113983-125827 GCA_000404065.3 Pinus taeda | reverse complement strand
GAAATTCAGAATTAAAACACAACACATCCATCACATAGGCACTGTAATAGAATGGCGGAATAACCCTTTCTGTGACACGATGGTTAGACCTGAAATCGAGGATGGCTTTGGCTAGTTTGTCGGATAATATAACCGCCCAATCCATAATTTCGCCACTACATGACACCTCCATTAAGGGGACCATTTCTATGGTAAAATTGGCAGAATCATGCAATCCCCATAGTCTACACATCATAATTCCAGCATAGCAGTAAGGAGAACATAGGGAGTCAACTGAGTACTTACCCAAGGTTTCATGTTTGCGTTTCGCTGGGTTCTATCTCCAGCCTCGAATTGGTTCAGACTCGGTCTTGTTCTCTGCCCGAAACTTCTCCAAAAATGTCGCATTGTATTTTTTCTCTTCTGCCGGTAGGTGATACATTAGCCTTAGATCTTCGGCTCGAAAAGAACCGAAAATCCTCCCGTCCGCAGTGCTGAACAATCTATTGATAATTGGGAGCTCTTGGATTGCCCACCTTACCACATCCGTGTATGGGAGAATTTGCTCCTGGGCCGCTATTCTGTGCAAAAAGGAGTCAGCCAAGTCTTTTAAATTGGCATCGAATTTACTGGTATTATTCCATGAGATTTCTATCTCGGTCACCTTCGGCCCTTCTGCTTCAATCAAATTATACGTCCCTTGCCAAGTGGTCCTAGTAAGTCCCAAGCATGTTGTATCTAATATAAGCCCTTTGTTCTTACCGCTCGGATCAATAATAGCTTGCCCTTTGGCTGGCGAAGCAGTAGGCATTGTGGTCTTCTTGGACTTCTTTCCCATCCCACTTTCTTCTGTCTCTATGGAAGAATCCTGCACAGAGCGAAAGATAGGCGTAACACAGGCAACAATAACATGAATTGAACAGAATGAAGTATATATATCTGGATGCATTCATAGTGATCAATTGACTTAAGGTGGCCTTTGGATCAAATTCGTGGATAGATCGCAAGCCTGTTGTTCTCATTAAATGGTCGTTATGGCCTGTCAATCTCATTAATTCCAGTTGCTTCGATTAATGGCGGAATGATTCATTTGAAGCATGCCTTGGGCGATTTGACGGTTTGAACGCGGATGAATGGCTTTTCAAAGGATATTGCCTTAATTACGAATAAATCATATTAAACTGCCATTTATGATTTTTTCTTTGAAAACTGCGCTTTTTCCCTTTTCGCAATCGGGCATCAGGGAAATGCTAAGTTATTACATTGGTTTCGTTTGGAATCCGCAATCGCCGATAGCGATATCACATCGCGTCGGGAACGGCTAGGAGGGTTGTTTAGAATGAGGGCATGGTGAGTCGTTGATCACCGATAGCGATATCGCATCGCATCGTGAGAGGGGGAGCTTAGTTGTACTTTATGTGTTATCGCCGATCGCCAATTGCCGATTTCGCATCGCATCGGAGCAAGGGTTGTTTCTTATGTTACTTTATGCTTTTGCCGATATCCGATAGCGATTTCGTGTCGGCGAAAACCAAGCTATCCTTTAAGTTGTGCTTTCTTTGTCATTGTGATATGCGATCTTGTGATCGCTTTATCGCAATAATAAAGATAAATCATTTTATGTTGGGTTTTTTTTTTTTGATTGGCCCTTTAATAATGTTTCCTTTTATTCGAGCCTTTTTTGAAATAGAACTCTAAATTGATACCAATTTGAAACAAAAATTAAAAGGGACCCATTTCACATTATATTTTTAGAATAGTAATGATATGAAATGGGGGGTTGTTGTATGGCACAACACCTGGATAGAGATTACAAATTGGCCCAAATCATTCACAGAGAAGAATAATAGAAGACCACAAGGATGACTAAAAGAATCAAAAGCCTAGAAAAGGAACTGACACTAGGTGAACCTCTAGGTCAGGTTAAGCAGTGATTGTGGGCCAATATCATTGACTTTGTCAATGATATTTGGCCATCCATTCAGGTTATTTTTTAATATATTGACTTGATGAATAAGGCTATAGAAGCCATTTAGAAAGTCAGAATAACTTGGAGATATGCTAGAGGAGGCAACAAGGATCATTCATTTCCTCAAATCCAAGAATAAGTATGAGTTGCAAGAACTTGAGATACCTAATAGGACATGTACAATTTTGGAAGTCAGAAAAGTCCTCACTAAGAGGAATTTGATGTTGAACTTGGAGGATAAGCATCAAACCATGCAACTATCCATTAACAGGTTCATGGTTAAGTTCGAACTTTTGAAGGAAAATGGATTACCCAATCCCTTAGCTATAAATGATAAGTTAATGACACATGAGGATTACAATAAGAAGATTAGGGAAGTGGCTAGAGATCAGGCAAACACTTCATCCATGAAGAGTATACCAACAGGCAAATTACTATACCAAACTTTTGAAAACTTGTTTTACCTCTAGCATGAGGTAAAACGCCTTTTTGTTAATAAGCCAACTTTTGCCAAGTATACAGAGGCAGATGAGATATGCCGAAAAATTCTCAATATCAAATTACCAGATGCTGATACATGGGAAAAACTCAATGATTTACTGTAGGAAAAACACAGTAAAAATATAAGTCTACGGTAAAAAGTAAAAGAGCACAGTAAAAGGATATTGACAGGTCAGCAAGGTTAAACTGTATCAAATGAAAGAGTATCAGATGAAAGGTTAAAGTAAAATAGAACATCTAGTGTGAAGACTAAATAGCCAACCATCTTAAAGGGTAAAATATCAAAGACCAAATCCAACAAAACCTAAATAACAGGGATAGCAAGCAGCAGTTCAATAGTTGTCTCTATCTTCTTGCATGAAGATATTTCTTTTTCCTAGATTAGTTCACAATGTAGTTTGAGATATTTTGTAATAATAAATTCTGAGTGATATCTCCAGTTAATTCGTTCAAATTTAGAACACATTTAAAATTATGAAACACATAAGAAGGTAACAAAATCTAACAAAGAATATACTTCACTACAAATAGCTCATCTCATGGATCCTATAGTGAAATGCTTTTATTACTTGCTCCAGTCTATTGAATTGAAAGTGGTATAATCGCCCTTAGGTTTTAAGATCAAAATAACTCTACAAATGTAAAATAATCCACCATAATACTTTGAATTATGAAGTATTTATACAAAAGGAAAGTACACTATGTTTTGCACAGTCGGTAATTTACATGTTTTCCTCTGATATCCGGATTTGAGAACCCTTAATTGCTCTCCCATCCCCGTTGGCTTCTTTCATTCCTTCCACAGTTCAACCTAGGGAACCTTTAATTTTTCCCTGCACCTGATTTGAAACCATTTCACCCATTTAGCCTTTGAGATCTGCAATAACTCATTTATCTTTCCCTGTAAACATTGTTTTTATAATTGAATCCAGTCTTTCTTGTCTGACATTAGACCCCATAGCCCAATGGTAAAAGTAAACCTCTGTTCATCTAAGTAAAGTGATCCCACCACTCAAATTCAAACCAAAACCCAAGTGCGAACAATAACTAGCCCAAAATCATCTTAACTAAAACAAAGTTAAATTATAAAGAGAGAGCCCTCTCTGAGCATCAAGAAGGCTAGGTCTTGATCTCCAAAAGTGGTTTGTGGTTACCTTTGACTTTTCTTCCTTCTTTAACTTCGAAAGAAATATCAGAGTGATAACACCTTGGCCATAAGGTGGATTGTTTCCGGGGTAGATTTGATATTTACCTCCCATAGGCCATTGATAAGCATTATACATGGCATATGTATTGTAAGGTTATTAGACATGTTGACCCTGAACCTGAAGAGATTGGCCTTGCTTCTGCAGAGGTTGACCTTGTGTTTGCAAAGGCTAACCTTGTTGATATACATATTTAGCTTGTTGCATAAATTGACCTTGCTGCCGCAAAGGTTGACTTTGTTGCTGTAAAGGTTGACCCTGTTGTTGCAAAGGTTGGCCTTACGAATACAAAGGTTTAGTAGGCTACTGAAAAAACTGATTTTGTTGCTACAAAGGCTATTGATACTACTACAAAGGTTTCCCCTGCTGCTGCAAAGGTTTCCCTTGTTGTTGTAACGGTTTCCCTTGATGCTGCAAGACTTTCCCTTGATGTTGCAAGGGTTGTTGGATAGTTCCTTGGGATATACCTTGTGGGTATTGGTAATTTCCGAATTGAATATGACCATATCGATGAGAAATAGTGGATTGACCAGGCTGGACATAAGCTCATGCTTGTGGAGTGTAAGATGGATTGAACAAGACTTGTGAACCATATGGGACATAAGCCTGTTAGAGTGGAATCTGAGCCATATAAGGCTGTTGATACTACATATTACCCGACCGAGATGGACCAACAGGGTTAGGAATACTACCATAACAATTTTTATTGACTCCAACCATGTGAGTTTGTAATCCACTCACATTAGTTTCACCTAATACAAAAGGAATGTTTGGATTTTGTCCCCCAGGTGGTGGAACATTTTGTCCACTTGACAGAGGGGTGGAAGAACTGACTGAAGCCTCACCTGAAACAGTCAGATGAACTGAAATAGATAGTTGAAATGACGGTACAGGTTGTGATGTAATCATTGGTTGAATAGGAACTAACATGACAACATTTTGTACAGAAATTTGAGAGGTCATGTTTGGAATAAATGAACCAGAAGTAGGCATGGCATTTGAAGACCAAATGGGATTTTGATACAAAGATGAAGCACTAGGAGTTCCTGAAACTAAATGGGCTAGGGTTGTATAACCAAGTGGAAACATAGGCCCACCGGTTTCAAGATGCATGTGAGATGGGACTCTTCTTGTAAAAGGAAAGCCTTTTGGAGGAAATTCATACACTTTTTCATCATCGACATGAGGAGTATGAGTAGCAGAAACTTTCGAATTACCTAGAGAAGAGGTTGGGATCTCACCTTCTAAATCCATGGGTGGAAGCGATTGGCGAGGAGGAATCTTAGATGTATGAGGAGATAACTCCAAAGGAACACCAGGCTAGTCAAAAAGACTGTAAGGATGCTGAGGAGATATCACAACAGGATCGAATAACGGATTCGATGGATATAAGACAAACCTTTGTGGACTCTCAGGCGTTTCCAGATCAAATTATTAAGGTGACAAGGAATCTGAAGGTGGTGGATGAGAAGAAAGGGGTTGAATGCTTGGGACAATCCCAAGTTTAAAACCTTGAGCTTCAAGTGACTGAGGAAGTTTCGGGTGAACTCCTTGTCAAGACACTTCAGTATAAGACAATGAAGGGGATCTTTGGGGTGAACTCAATGGTTCAACCACGATGACTTTCTCTCAAGAGCAGAAAAGGAGACGAGATGCGTTGAGGGCTGAATAAAAATAAAATTTACAATGATTTATTCAATATTGGGACAAGAAGTAATTGCATGGGTTCAACATGTTATCGTGGCCAGTTATTTTAGAATTTGAAATAAAAAATTTTCCTTTTCATGTTTTAAGAGTCGATAAAAGGACGTAAAGGTGGCTCTAGTTGCTTTCATTGGTTTAGAGAGCTTGAAAGGACAAGTGCTCGGTGATCTTTTCAAATTTAAGGATTTAGAAAAAATCGAAATGACTACTCAGGTAACTCTAGGAAAAAAGGATTACCAAGTAACTGTGAACTACAATATACACCTCAACAAATAAATTTACTGAGGACTTGACATACGTGTAGGAAATCTCCCTAAATGTTGTGTTCAATGTATCACATTTACAGGGCAATAGACTCAGCTTCCTTTTGATAAAGGTTTGCAACCTATGAGGGTCTCCCTTTATATACTCGACGGAACAAGGAGCACAAGTCATGTGCTAGCACTGTCTAATGCAATCATATTGCGAACGATAGCTCCTGAGATTTATAGATGTCGGAAGAAGTCTCTAGCTTGGACCATTAAGTATGAATGTTAATGTTTCAAATGCTCTTTAGATTCATTGAGGTAAATTTTAAGTTTATCTTTGAATTAAGCTTCAGTTTTGAGGGCTCAACGATCTTACCTGCTCCTAGAATGCAACTAAATGATGAAAATGAAACTTTTCATTCAATGAAGGTTATTCTAACAATATACATAGATCAAACCTTTAACAATAAAATAAAGAAACAAAGCATCATAATTATTCTAAGCTCAAGTCTCAAACCAATTAACTCACAACCTATAAATAGCACAACCTTTGTTGATCAAATATATATAAATAAAATACAAAGAGATTTGACATGCACAAACTTAGTGATATCCTTTAACATAAATGAACCCTCTACATTAATATTTGCAAGACACATATTGTAAAGGTAAATAGAGCAATATAGGATTTCTCATGTTTTTCTTGCATACATAAAACAAAGTTATCATGAACTAATGAGGATGCATGATGAAAGAGGATATTAAAATGTGACCGTATAGTTATTCACTAAGATCATCCTCTCTTAAACCAACGATCCATATATTAAATAACATAAGAAAATAGAGACTAGATTTAATATACGAGATTCAATAACATATCTCATACAAGAGATCCAATATACTCCATATCTAAACCCTAGGAATACAATCAATCATCAATCTATTGTACTCATCTAGAATAAAACAATTTATACACCAATAAATTAGGTGTTCACCATTAAACCACATGATCTATCTTTTACACAAAAAATCTACTAAAATATAGCATCACTTATGATATTCAAAACTGTACATTGTAAACTAACATTAATCATACAAAAAATAAGGGGTAATGCTCTTGGTTGGTGGACCCATGCCAACCAACAGTGTTTCCTCCTAGAAAAAACTTAAATCACAATAAAATCAACAGAACAAATAAAATAACTTGAGCATCAGCAATTTAAATTGATAGATCCACAGTTTACATTAGAGAAGTATAAAAAGGTTTGACCCAACGGCCACACTAGTGAGCGAAATAACATATCTAAAACAAACAAAAAACCTAGTGACCTTGTTGATAACTTGGCTCACTCCCAAAGAGGATTTTATAAGAAATATATTACATAATAGACTTGATACATGCCATATGCATATCTTATTCTGAGAAAATACTTGACAGATCTAATAGCCTCTAAATATCTTGGATGAATGCAACAACTAGAACATTTAAAAAAAAGAGTGAACAAGTGTGATTTAGTTGAATAAACTTGAGCAAAAGGAACCATGAATCTTGGCCTTGATACTGAACCAATTTCCAGAGTGGCAGACCAACTAGGTGAGCAACGTTGACCAAAGTTTCACTTTGATGGGTGATTGAGCATATTGATGCCACGTTCTGGAGAATCCACATGTTGCTTTTCGATTAAAGGTTGCACACATAAGCCAAACTTAGACTTTGGATGTAGGACCCCTTTTAGGGATACAAGATTTGCAAAACCTTCATTAGTAAACCCAAATATTAGTAATTAAGCCTAACAATGCATCCAAAGCATAGTTCTTCGACATAAATTAAATATTTACCTTGTAACCCTCTAATTGTCTTAATTTAGCATGATATACTCATGTGGTGTGTTAAAGAGGACTATATGAAGGTAAAATTAGGGTTTAGAGGGGTCAAAATGGGGCATTTGACAGTGAAGATTTCTTCAATTTCTGCCCTCAATAGAGCTATCCCACTCATGGTTACCATTCAATGGTAAAACCAATCAGATTAAAGCAAAAAAGTGAGAAACATATGAAGCATATTGGTACTGAAATTGATGATGATAATGAACACATTATGTTTTCTAATTTAATTTTAGGAAACTATTGTGTTGATTCCTTTTTTTGGAATTTTTTTACAAAAACATCACCATTCAAGAGTTTTTCCATTCGGTCTGAAATTGTAATTTACTCTCATACTGATACTTCAAGATCTATAAATTTTGTCTAATAATGTATAGTTTGATGTAAATAAACAAATTCGGTCTCTATGTTCTGACAGCTTCAAATCTAATGATGTTGCTAGAGTAGGCTATGTTTTGCAGATTCCTAATGGAGAAAAGACTAGCTTGAAAATTGGAGTTTCAAAGTACCAATAACATAGTTGAATATGAAGCATTGTTATAAAGTCTATAGAAGGCCATTTATATGAATGTATAGTATCACAATATATTTTTTGATTCTGCAATTTTCATTTGATGGGTGAGAAACACTATCCATTGTGTTTCAAATAGCCTGAGAAATTATTGACAAATTGTTTGGAATCTTATTTCTCATTTTACTACCTTAAACAAAATTTCTATTCCTAGAGCTCAAAACTCAAATATTGACTTGTTAGCGAGTGTCACCTCAAAATAGATACCATCTAAGGAATTTTCACATGATAGATTCTCTATTAAGTTATTATTCAATCCATATATACCTGATAACACAACTAATTACAAAATTTTCAATGGTGATGAAGACATTTTAAGTTTTCTAACTCAAGAGGAAACTTGTTATGATTTAGTCATTAATGAAGATCAACATGATAGAAAACTTAATCAGTCACCATTAGATGATAGAGACAAGTCCAAAAAAAATATTCCAAAGTATGTGATCAAATTAGAAAATGTTTATGATTTCCAAGACAAATGTAAAGTACCAGTGAAGTGTAAAACCAATAGCTAAATTATGAAGTTTGAGGTGATCAATCTAGTAACCGAGGAAAATCCACAAAATTTTAATCATGGCCTAGTATGTACTCCTTCAGAAAGAATCTCCTTTATTCAACTTTTAAAATGTTACAAAGATGTCTTTGTCTAGAATTATAATGATTTAAAAACATATGACAAATCAACAATTCAACACACAATTCCTTTAAAACCAGATATAAAACATGTATAGCAAAAGTTAAGGAAGATTCATCCCAACTTGGAATAGCATATTAAAAAGGAGTCGAATAAACTCCTTAAAGATAGAATTATATCTCTATTTTGACACCCCAATGGGTGTCGAACATGGTTCTAGTAAATGAAGAAAAATGAATAAATATGCATTTCCATAGATTTTAGAAACTAGGACAAAGATTATAAAAATGATCATTTCCCTCTTCCTCCCATGGACCATATTTTGCAATATGTTGCAAGTTTTGAAATGATGTCCTTATTGAATGGATTTTCATGATATAATCATATTTTAGTGTTAAGAGAAGGCCAATTAAAGACCACCTTTAGAACTAAATGGGGCACCTATACATGCCAAAAAATTCCCTTCGTCTTAATCAATGCTAGTGTCACATTTCAATGGGAAATGGATATAACCTTCATAGGGTTTATCATATTAAAGTAACTATCATTTACCTCGATGATGTCACTTTATATTATAAAAACAAATATGATTGCATGCATCATTTGAAACAAATTTTGAATACTATAAACAATATGGCATTTCTTTGAACCCAAAGAAAAATATTTTTGCATTGATAGAAGGGTGTTAAGTTTTAATGTCTCTTTGTCCTCTGAGATGACTCTACGTCAGTAAGTCATGGCAAACCATCTAAAATATTTTGTTTGTTTTAATTTATTTTTTTTCACATAAGGAAAATTTGTAATTTCATTATAAAAGAGGAAATTACATGTTGTAGATGTTGATGCATATGTTGTGCATGATCAAAATCATGTATAACAGATATGTTGCCTTTGTTCCACACAGGGAGCAACATAAGTAAAAACATAACTGATAGTCATAAGATGAGTAATTGTAAAAAAGACATGTACATAGACAATATATACAAAACAAAAAAAGGCATATGCTTGATCAAAAAATATGAACCTAAACAATATCATTATACATATTCCTTCAATGGTCTGTGATATATTGAGAACAGGCTTCTCCATCAAGTTCTCTGATCAACCAGAAGCCCAGCTCCCTGATCGCAGCCTCTTTGGATAGCTGTCGACAGCTCCATAGAGGTTGTGATCGGGTAGCCGGCCTTTTGGTTGATCAGAGAACATGATGGAGAATCCTGCTATTAATATTACCACAAACCATTTAAGTAATATGTATAATGATATTACATGTGCTTAAGCCCTAACAACTACTAAACTAGATGAAAGAGTTGCTATTTGTTTAGCTATAGTTAATTGATTTAAAGTGAATTAATAGCATACTATGTCATGGTATAGCTTGATAAATTATTCAAATAGAATATTTGATTTGTTACAAGCAAAGAATATAGGCAAACAATGTTTCTTGTAGAACAAAATATATTCAAACGAATGCATATTTGTGTGACAATTAATTGATATAGGGGAGTTTATAATAACAAATAATCTTATAAGCTAGTCCCTAGTTATTGTTGATAACTTCACAAGGAATTTAATATTGATTGATACTCAGTATGATCTCACCCAATGCCCTACATAAAGAATTGAATATATAAAGCAATACATAATGAAATAAGCACATATGAAAACTTACAAGAAGGCAGAACTATAGTAAGCAAATTCAGAATCCTTTCATTAGCTTGGAAAATCTCCAGTTGAATTACAATTTTGTTCTCAATACTCATACAAGGTTTAAACCCATAATAACTCGAATAAGGAGTTATTTATACAAAACTAAATATATGCTACAGATATTTCTTACAAAATCTTACAAAAATAGTACAAAATAATAGGAAATTGAAAACTGCTAAGTGGTGGCACTATTCCTTAGGAATTTGTTGATGACTGGTCCCCAACAAGTGTTTCCCAACTATCTATCGATTGAAGATGAAAGTTACTCAATTACTTCACAAAAGTGATACCATATTTGTTCACTGAGTATGGTGAGATTTACCAACTTCTTCTAAACTTCATCTAATTCTGTGTATTTCTCAAAAGTGGGCTTATTTATAAAAATATGTTTTATTTCATGCTTAATGGTCAAATCAAAATCTAAAGCTTCCAATGCTTGCTTCCCTGTAATGTGCCCTTTTATGCCTACAATACTTGATCTATCAGTTGCTATGCTGTAAAGTTTCTAGCAGTAATCTTTCAAACTAATAAGTCTATCATTTGGAGCCACTAATCCTGGCAATCCTCTCTGATTAAGTAAATTAAACTTAAAGTGAAACCTTTGAATAGAGGTCCTTAATGCTTGACATTTAGTTTCTAGTTGTGTCATAAAGTTCTTCCTTTGGAGAACCTTCTTGATCTCCAAAATGGTTTTTGTTCTATTTAAAATTGTATTTTCTCCAAGTCTGTCCTACTCTTTGAATTAATAACTTTGACCATATCAGTATCATCACTTAGTTTATCTTTAAGAAACTATTTCACTTCATCAATGGCTACTTGACATTTTTTTATGAGTTCCTCCTACTCGAAAACAATCTGAATGGATGGCCATATTTAGTTATGGCTTGACTAATGTCTGTCCAAATGCTTTCCTTGGCTTGGGCCAAGGTATGTGCCATCAGTGGCTGACATTACAATTCTTCGATCCTTCTCTTCAACCTATGTGCTTTCTACATTTCCTCAACATAAAAACTACCATTTTTTATTTTTTGTGATTCCAAAGTCTAGAATTTCTTATGTAGCCTTTCATTCTCTTACTTTTGATGAATGTGTTCCTGTGAAAGTTTGTTCAAATCCTATGTTGTCAATGGAGATTCCCCTGTGGCTAATGAATATGTAATAGGAATAGTTGTGATGGGGGCTATAGATGATTGAGTAAATTCTCTTTTTCTTGAAGCAACTTCTCAATATGTTCCTCTATGGTTTTAATCTATACATTTTGCTCAATTATCTATTTCAGAATTTCTTCCTTATGTTGTGCAATCTTTGCTATTTCCTTAGTCAGGGGGTCCTCTATATGTTATACGGGAATAGTGTCCACACGGATGCTGTTATTCCCACTAATATGGGTGGCTATCTTAGAAACAAACAATCAAAGTCTACTATTGATTCCTTTTATG
>APFE031067879.1:80951-92075 GCA_000404065.3 Pinus taeda | reverse complement strand
TCAGAGAATCTTCTAGAAACTGCTCATATGACACTTGCCTCTTTGAATTCGCCCAACGATGAGTAAGAGATCATGAAATCTCCAAGTGGAACCAAGAACTATCAATGAAATGACACTAATCAAAATCTCAGAAGCTGACTCACCCCCTGCAAATATCTATATATGGATCCCTCATCCTAGAGATCCGGAGGCTGGAATTTTGTATTTTGTAAGGAAGTGTTGTTGGTTTCTCTGTGAACATTGTATTGTTGGGTGATCTAAGCTTTTCATGAGGTGAAGAGGGCTTTCATGCTGGGAGGATGGCGCTGGGTCAAAGTAATGGGTTGTAATCCTCTCTTCTACTACTTCTATCAATAAAGTTATTTGAGTTTTCCTCCATATTCTTGTGTATCTCTGAATCTTGTATTGATATATGCATTTGTATGGTTAATATACATCTGATTCTATATTGTTTATGGTTATAGATCTCTATGCTTTGATGGTATTATGTTGCTTTGACTTTACAAGTGTTCTTTGAAGCGGGACAAGCAAGGAAAGAGTGGCAAAGATCTGTCAAAGGGGAGAGGAAACAAGCAAGGAGCCAAGTGAAACACTGAGGTTGGTACTCTCTGCTTCTCTCTCATCTATCTCTCATAAAGGAAAATGAAAGTAACTTTAGTTTGTTTGTTTCTAAGATAGCTACCCATCTTAGTGGGACTAGTAGCTCTGAATGGACACTAGTTTTCCCGATAACAAAATGGCGACTCCACTAGGGAGCGAATAGCTTGTTTGCTTGCTTCTAGTTTGTTTACTTTATAAAATACAGATGGAGCCTGAAGTTATGCTAGCTAGCCTTCGAACTAATTTTGCTATGCAACTACAAAGTAGATAAATGATGCTTCAGTCAATCTCCAGGTTAGTTTATGAATTAAACATCTGACTTGCAAACATCCTAAGTGCCCTGATGGTGGCTCAAGTAACCTCATTAGATCAGCCCCTATGCTTTGTGTTTACTGATTATCATTAGCTCAGCCTAAATCCCTGAACTAAGCTACAAACTGTGACCAAAAACAAAGTTAAAGTCTCCTCCCAGGACCATCGCACTGTCTCCTTTTAACAATCTGGATGCATCGCACCTCCTGTGTGTAGTAGGTGAGATGCATCCCTGTTTCCCTGTGCTATAGGTGCGATGACCAGATAAGACTATTCCTGCCTCCAGATTCTGCTTTTTTCTTCATTGTCTTCAGCTTTATTCAGGAGTTTTGTTGTCTATGATCAGTATACCACTGTTGACACTCCCTTCCTTTGCATTATTCAGCCTCCATTTTATAAAGAATTGTGAATGTTTTTATGTATTTTTTTTAATTTACAGTTCTCTTGTGCAAATAGTAGCTTAATCGAACTGTGTCTTTTGATTTGAAAGTGTTGCAAGTGTCGTTTTCAGTCAAAGAAAAGAGTCTTCTTCCTAGTGATAGTCGACTACACTTTTACCATTGTATTTTATTTGAATTAATAGGATTTCAAGTGTCGAAAACAGTTTTCAAGTCAAGATTGAAAGTGTCGCTCTTAGTCTTCCTTTCGTTTTTCAAATTTGAAATCGCAAAGTGTTGTCTTAGCCTTCCTTTCATTTTTTGAATTCGAAATCGCAAAGTAGTCTTCCTTTCATTTTTTGAATTCAAAATCGCAAATTATCGTCTTATTCTTCCTTTAATTTTTTGAATTTGTAATCACAAAGTGTTGTCTTCATCTTCCTTTCGCTTTTGAAAAGAAAATTGTTAGTATTGTCGCTTTGAAAGAAAAATAGTTCAGATCTATACTTAGCCTTATTTTTGTCATTCACACATTAAGAAGGCGAAAAACAAATACATGCATGTGCATTTGCATTTAGACTTCTTATGGAGATTGATTTAGGACAGTGCATCTTAGTGTGTGCTCTCTACTCTATGTTGAAATAATTTTACTTCTCTTTCCTTAGTAGCTAGGATTTTCATTGCAAAAAGAAAGTAAACCATTGTTTATCATCTTAGATTGCACATTTAGGAATTATATATCTACATCACATGGTGAACCTTAAAGGCAAACTTCTTAAGAAAGATCAACTGTAAAATAAATCTCAGTGAACATAAAAACGCTTTGGAACCTAACACACAACATTTAGAAGTCTAGGCTAGAGACGTATTCTGGCATCGTAAAGCCTGGTAACTATCGCTTTCATCATAGGTTGGGTGATTCCTCCTCTTTGAGACAACAAGTGTGAGTACGAACTTATGCTCCCACATACCGTCGAGTAGATATTGGGACACCACAATAGGCTATATCCCTTATCCTTAGGAAGTCGTGTCTGCCACCCTATCGATCGTAATGCACTGAAAACAACATTCGGGAAGATTGACTATCGTACCGTAAAAAGTATTCTGCAATTTTGTGATTGGTTTGGTAATCCCTCTGTCTAGATTTCTAGAGTAGTCACTTTCATTCCTTTTCAAACTCCTTAAAAGAAAAGTTCCATCTGAGCACTAGTCACTTCAGGCTCATTAAAAATCGAAGGCAACTAGAGTCATCTTTAACTTTTTCTCGACTCTTAAAATTTGAAAAATCAAGTTGTGTCAAAGTGTCATAAAATTTATTTTAATCGGAATAACGTCATTGTTCCCTCGTTGATCTTAGGTTGAGAAAATGGAGTCCACCAACCAAGAATTTCCCCTTGGGGGAAATCCTAGTCCCTTCTCCTCATGGGGAGATGTTGGTGCACCTCATATGGCCACATTGTCCCTTCCAGGATTGATAATTGGCCTACTAATATGGCTCTTCTCGACCTCTGTCGTTCAAAGCACCATGATTCCTGAGCAATCAAATTAGCAACTGGATGATACTAGAGTTACCCCCCAACCTTCTACTTCATTTATTTCTCCCTCTCCTTCTTCCACTTCGTTTGGTGAAGCTAAAAACCAAGTAACTTAGAAGAAGAAGAAAGGGAAGGAGAAGAAGA
The DNA here is from genome assembly GCA_000404065.3 of Pinus taeda. NCBI lineage: Eukaryota > Viridiplantae > Streptophyta > Pinopsida > Pinales > Pinaceae > Pinus > Pinus taeda. The sequence continues at coordinate 89,107 of APFE031067879.1, read as the reverse complement.
AGAAGAAGCCAACGACGAAAGGGGGCAACCAAGTATCGTCTAGCGAAAATCCACACTTCGGTGTCCTCAACCTCTGACGATCATGTTGAAAGTACACCATCAACTAGCGAAAATGAAGTCACTGGACAAAAAGGAAGATCTAAAATTCCTTGTAGACTGTGTGAAGGCAATCATGCCATCCACTATTTTCCCTTCCTAGATGAAGCTAAAAGAGTCTTAGATAAATGTCCTGCTTCACCGCTACGGCTTCCTCCTGGATACAAGAAACTCTTGGCGAGTCCATAGCTAGTTGAAAATCCGATTGACACACCTTTTTGGTCAATCAAAGCATCTACCATTGAAGATAAACCCTCTGAGTCCACACCAGACCAAAGTCAACAGGTCAAGATGGCAATCGACCCAATCTTGTCTTCAGAAGGTCTACCTTCAAATGATACAGTCAACAAAGAGAATGAGAACAACACCGTTCAAATTCTCTTCATAAACACAGACTCTGATGAACATGGGGGAAATCTAACCATTCCTTTACTGCAGGAAGGAAGTTCACCAGAGATGTACCCGGCTGTTTATTCGGTCCCACATCCAAGCAACCTAGTCGTTTCCTTCGATTGGAATCTACTAGGCAGACCCCATCTACCATCTAATGTACCATTCCGAATCATAGTACAAGCTTATAGAATGGTCATGGTCAGTACTATCATAGATGAAGGGTCTTCTATGAGTATCCTTTCCTCAACTGCTTGGAAAGCACTTGGTTCGCCATCACTTCTGCCTGAGATGCGAAATCTGACAGGCTTCGACAAAGGAACCAGTCAACCATTAGGGATCCTTCCAAAGTTTCCTATAACTTTGAGAAGGAAAATTGTTTATCTGAACGTGATGGTAGTCCAAGGACCTTTAGACTACAATCTACTCCTTGGGCATGACAACATTTATAGCATGGGAGCTATTGTTTCCTCACTCTTTCGAGTGATGTGTTTTTCGCATGAAGGTAGAGTGGTCCAGCTCATAGACCAGCTTTCATTCCCTGGTTCACACATAGCTAATAGTCAAGTGCCATCCCTAACTGGTCTTTTTGTGCAAGGAATGTCTCATCAATCTCCAGTCAATCCACCTGATGAACGCGAGTGATTTGGTGAATGTGACTAAACCCAAGGGGCATGCACCCTAGTCTACTTCGGCAGGAAAACTTTAGGTATAGGGTAGGTTTCCACAGAGGATATATGACTATTTTGACACACCCATCCGTTTAGGAAAATGGGATTAGACTAGAATAAGATTTCCTCGTCAAGGTTAGGTGATTGGAGCTAGAATCACCTTCGTCCGTTCCGATGGACTAAGTCGAGGAAGTGTTTTTGTCTGCTGTGTGGGTGGAACCATCTTGTGGATGCAAGAACTTCTGTATGGTAGCCTAGAAACTCTAATTCGCTATACCTTAGGGCATGCAAACCTTTTTGCATGCAAGTGAAAAACGACCATTTATTTTCTTAGTTTGTAGGTTCTTAACCCTTTAAACTCGTAGGATTGGTCATTCCTATCTCGCATAATGAAAGGATCCGGAGCAAAGTTTCAAATGGGGCAAGCTCCCTAAAAAATGAACCTATCGATGAGACGTCCTTATTATATGACTAGCACGAGTAGTTGTATGCAAAGTTCAAGCTCGTTAAAAAATAAACCTAGCAATGAGCATATGTTCCACCAGAGTTTAAGCTCATTAAAAAATGAACCCACCTTCGGCAAATAACCATTACAATCACATAATTATTAGCTTTTGAGCCTTGGTCATGTTCTTACCATCACCTCCACTCTTTTTTACCCAATCAGACACCTCCATTTGATTTTTTACCCCTTTTGAGGAACAGCTGCGATGAGTGATCCTATTAGCCACCTTCTTTACACTATCGTGATTGAAAAGTTCCAAACCTTACCTGGAACTAGCTGCTATTCGAAAACATCACTCATTTGTCAAAAAATGAGTCTCCTTTAAGCTCTTTTCATCTAACTCGTAAAATATGAAAATATTGTCAAGCAATTGGCCTCTCCAGCTCGTTAAAGTGATTGGAAGTGCCATCCCTCCTCTAGATTTTAATATTTTTGGACCTGAGGTATCATTGCACAAAAAGATCGAGCGCTTGTCTTGTTCAGCTCGTTAAAATTATTGAAAAGTCATCCCTTCTGTATTATTTTATACTTTTTCGGACTTAAGGGATTATATTACGGAAAAGGATTACTGGAGTTTCCTTTACGACTCTTTTCAGACTCTCTAAAATTGAAAAGGACTGAGTTTTCTTTGTCGTTAAACTCATTAAAACAATAGCGACAAACTTGTCCATGTAGACAAGAACGAGTTTCACTGTCGCTAGGCTCATTAAAACATAGCGACAGGTTTTCCCGAAGGGCAAATTATATAACAAGCATATGTTATCCTCCTCAAGCTTGACAAAAATAAAGAGGTATTGGTCAGAAATGACTGGGGAAAAATTGGGAAGAAAACTTGAAGAAACTTTATTGGTAGCAAGTCGCTCTTGAACATGACACTTTCCCTCCATCACCATGATCGAGTCGGGTTGGGTTATTACATTTACCGGTCATATTTCCATTGGTCCTTCGTACCATCCATTTTAGGGGTTAAGGCTACCAATCCATTTCAGTGTCGTCGATATGTTCAAGAGAAGTCGCTCAAAGAATTCACCAACCCAGCTTGTGTCTCATCCGTTGCAATACCTTCACGCTTCATTCTTTCATGACCGCCATCCTGAACCTTGTGTCATCAGATCGTTTTCACCTCCACAAAATCATTTTCTCCGTTTCGTGTCGTAGATGTGGGATTCATTAAGGCCCTCCTACAACGGGTCACTTCTTGTCAACATCAGCTTATTATCTAAGAAGTCGACTTAGGAACAACCCTTTCAGTACTTTGAAGCTTGCATGCCTCAATGGCAAGTTTCTCACTTCCAATGACAGGTTTACATTAATGGCCTTCGACCGAAAGATTTTCCGTGGTGTTCGACATCGAATCATGTATTCACACCACGTGAATTGTATTGTAGTACCTTGAGGGTCATTATCATTATCGGTGATTCCTCTCGCGCCTGTCAACAACTTACATCATTGGCTAGTAATCAGGAAATGTCTTTCCATGTTCGACTTCAGAACATATTTTCACATGGATCGACTTGTACTTCGGGTGAAGATTGAATGAGTTTGAAGACCCTAGATCTAGTTTCATCCATCCGGGCTGCGATATATTCAGGAAAATAAAGACATCAAATGTACATCATAGCTGCACAGATAATCATCCAAGCCAAAGGATGATGGCTCTACCAGAATCATCAATCTGCCTTACAGATGGTTTTCTTTCCAATGTACATGAAATGAATTTATAAAGCTAAGGATGGGAATGCCCGCCTCAGCTAGATCATGAAAATATTATGAAGATAATGTATTGTCTTGTATCTTATTACAGGTCACCTTCCAGTTCAAAAAAACTTTGAATCCTCATGATAAAGAATTTCACCCGACATCAAAATATTTACGACCTCATGCTTTAGGGGGCAACTGTTATAGAAATATTTGGGCACTACAACCCCAATCTTATATGTCCATAAACCAAGGGCTTCTAAGTCCCTAAAAGTGTTGTTTCACACCCTAAAGGAACAAGGTCAGCTGATTACATCATCTCCCAGAAGTTCTCCATGAAAAACTACTCAGAACTGATCAAAACTAGACCATCTCACCTGCTCCATGGTCAAAGTGCGATGCATCCCACCTAATGCAAATGACGGCTATGATGCATATTGAAAATCCCTTCTATGGGATGCGATGGGTGAGAGTATACAAATGGCAGAGATAGTTTGCAAGGTGGATGATCATGGAATCTTCCAGAAACTTCTCCTGTGACACTTGCCACTCTGAATTTGCCCAGGGATGAGTAAGAGATCATGAAATCTCCAAGTAGAATTGAGAACTATCAGAGAAATGACACTAATCAAAAACCCAGAAGCTGACTCACCCACCTACAAACATCTATAAATGGATCCCTCATCCTAGATATCCAGAGGCTGGAATTTTGTATTTCGTAAGGAAGTGTTGTTGGTTTCTCTATGCAAGCATTGTATTGTTGGGTGATCTAAGCTTTTCATGAGGTGAAGAGGGCTTTCATGTTTGGAGGATGGAGCTAGGTCAGGCCAATGGGTTGTAATCCTCTCTTTTACTACTTCTATCAATAAAGCTATTTGATTTTCCTCCATATTCTTGTGTATCTCTGAACTTTGTATTGATATATGCATTTGTATGGTTAATGTACATCTAATTCTATATTTTTAATGGTTATAGATCTCTATTCTTTGATGGTATTATGCTGCTTTGACTTTACAGGTGTTCTTTGAAGCGAGGAAAGAGTGGCAAAGATCTGTCAAAGGTGAGAGGAAACAAGTAAGGAGCCAAGTGAAAGACTAAGGTTGGTACTCTCTGCTTCTCTCTCATCTATCTCTCATAAAGGAAAACAAAAGTAAGTTTAGTTTGCTTGTTTCTAAGATAGCTACCCGTCTTAGTGGGACTAGCAACTCTGAATGGACACTAGTTTTCCCAATAAAAATTTGATAGAGCAGTTTTAAGCTTAGACAATGCCATAGCAGTGTTGGTCATGGTTGAGAACAACATCTCACCAGACTGCCTACGCATGTCCATTTGGTCAATTGGATGAATCTCATTAGAATCAAATGAGAATATAGTTTTCTTATAATCAGAAGAACCTTTGGGAAAAGGTACTTGAGCTTGCAGAAAGGCCATTTGCATTCTTCCTTTCTCACTGTCAAATGTTGTCAGTAACCTATGTTGTGAAGTGGAAGTCTGCTTCCAGAACTGTGCATAGACATTAGCTTTTAAATCTTCATTATTTCACTTGATGTTAAGAAATTTAGTGAAAAAATTTGACTCCTCTATTTCACTTGGTCTATCAAATTAAGTCATTTCTTGAAAATTTTGTGAAGTAGAAGAGGAAAAAGGAGTAGTAATTATAAGCTCCTCGGTGCCTGTAGATACCTGTGAATCATCCAGATTAATGACAATAGATTCCTTTTGACCTTGAGTTGCAATAGTAGCATTTGATTCAATCCTTGGTTTCTTCTAGTAGTGGATGAACTCCTTTTCTGCCATTGTTGATGATGATGATCCTTCCCTAGGCCTTTTGTCTAGCTTAGTTTGAGAAACTGGAGTCTGATGAGTAGAAGGATGAGAGACTTGTTCCTCTACTTCTTGAAGAGTATTCTCTTCCCACTGTTCTTGATTTCTAACTTTCTCAATTTCAGGCCTAGGTGTGTGATTATAAGGAGTAGCCTTAAGCTCCACCCGTGAATCTGAAATAATGTTGAATGGATCATAGGACCAAGTGAATTTGGGTTGAAAACCCATCTGCTTAAGTATGGCATCTTCCTCTGAGCCAACTGATTTGTTGCAAATGAATGACCCAACTTGTGCTTTAATTTTAAATGTGATTTTCTCTTTCCTGAGATGAAATTTAGCTCATCCATATTCATCATTTGCCTGATATATTCCAAAGAGAAAATTTGCATTGGAACATACTTTGACAATGTATATGGAGCCAACTCACACCCATATACTCTAATATTTGTGTATTTCTAGTAGAGATACTAGTCTCCTGTTCTTACTTGATCACTAAGGTGTAAGATCCTCTTGATTTTGGGACTGACTCTTGGTTCACTTTGACTGTTGAAAAGTTGTGCTATTGGGTGAATGAAACAGTCTATGAAAACTGCAAATTTGAACACAGTTGAGTTCCTTCTGACCAACAAGGTCTAATGAATAATTTATTTATATTCTTACTTCTCATCCTACTTATGCAAAACAATGGGAAATTTGTCTCCCTACTGGAAAATAAACATGTGAAATAAGATAGAAGAGTATTTGAATACTCCTTTAGTTGTGATATTCATAAGCTACTCATGCATAGCATCAACCAAAAATTGATTGTAGTTATACATGAAGGTAGGCTTCTCTTCTTTTGAAAAGATAGACAAATAACCTAAGATAGCCTCATCTACCCATTGATCTGATGGGTAGCCTAACAGGCAGGAAACGAGGGAAATAATTTACTCGGCTCTTTCTGGAAACATGGATGCTGAGTAAGGAGGATTTTTCTTAGGAAGCTCAGCGTCTTCAAGGAGAAAAATATAAAATATCTGAGCTCTCTAAGGGAATGTAAGTTTATGATAAAGGTCATTCAGAGTTGTAGGGGAGAAAAAGTTGAGGGAATCACTCTTAGGTATCAAAATCATTTTGTTTATGGCTTCAGCAGTATGGTTATCATAATGTCACCATTCTGAGCCATTAATGTTCTTTTCAAGGTATTATACTTGGATTGACACCAAATAACCAAATCAAGGAAAGAATGAGCATGGGGAAACATGTACAGAGGAAGGTTTAATTCCTAGAGGTTTATTTCATCCTCTGAATCAAGGTATGTTTGTTTGAGCCAATTGTGAAATTTGAGCATGTCAAATTCACACTCAGTATCTGTGATTTTGAAGTATTGGTCACTAATGGGATATGGTCCAGGTCAAGAGGATCGGAATTTTGTGGGTTCTCCTGTGCTAAAGAAGAACCAGCGAAAGATTTTTCCTTCTTATTAGGAGCCATAATATTATACAGAAATGGTAATATGATAGAAAACTGCAGAGATAGCTGAGTAATGATTCAAGTTATAGAATTGGCTCAATAGAAAATTTGTAGGAAACTGAATAATTTAGAAGTAATGGAACATTAAGAAAAGCAGTTGCAACAGGGACAATGAATATTTATAGGGAAATTTAAGCTATCGTTACAGCAGAATCCATTAATAACAGGCTAATTAGAAAATTAATAACTTAACGGGAAATGATTGTAGCAACAGATAAGCATTTATAGTGCAACGAGAAAGCATTTATTTGGCAACCGATAGCGAGAACCGCCATGAAAATAGGTGGATGGCACGTGGCAAGGAAGGATTGGACGAAGGTGGTGCGGAAGGATTAGATGTTGAGTTGGTATCGGAAGACGCGGGAGTGAGAATAGCGGATTTTGGAGGGGGGGGTGTGAAGTGTTGAGAGGGAAACACATAGGTGGGGGGGGCACACAGGAAAAACCTCTTTTCGCACCCCCACCCCACTCACCGTTATCTCCTTTCGTAGATGGGGGTGCAAAGCGCTTCCCCATCGTTGATCTAGGCCGGAAGGGCGACAACCGATTTCAGTTCGATCATTAACACTTTCCGACAAACATCTTTGTCATATATGAGCTTGATTTAAAAATAATTTACATATAACCTTTTACAATAATTAATCACCACTTAAGCTGGTTAATTAATAATAATAAGAATTAATACAATCACGAGCGCATTTAGACTATATGTCCTTAATAATCTAATCAACTATTCTAAACCTAATCTATATGACTTTAGGCCAATTTTTAAGCATATTAGGCCTTTTATTTGTCTTGATATAGCCTAATTTCTAATTTTTGACCAAGATTAAATTGTTTGTTTGAATTTATTCTCTAGTCTAGAACAAAAATTTAAAAGATCTGATCAAGATTAAACAGTTTGATTCAGGTCATAAGAAAAGATTGTGGCATAAAAACAAACTGCACACAAACCTTTATTATTACAAAATGGAATCTATTCATGAAGTGGCACTTTAGCAAACACACTTATTCAACTCTTTTTTACTTTATTTTGATGGGGTTCTATTTCATCTCTTTTTTTTTCTATTTTTTCATATTTTCATTTTTTTCTTTATTTTTTATACCCTCTTTTATAAAATAACAACTAACTTATCAAAAATAAAGTATGTTACAACATCATCTCCAACAAGACATTGCTTCCTCCTGTAGGATGCAGAGAACTTGGACATCCATGTGCCTTCTCTTTGGGCTAATGGGGTCTTCTGTTGAAACAAATACATACTGCATGTAAAATAAAACTCTCTGATATAATACAATAGTGAATGAATGAAAACCTCTCAATACTGAATATAGTGCTTCAAGTAATTCCCATTGATAGGCAATGGGGAATAATCTCCCTCCAAATCAGGGAAAATTTTAAGAACCCCCCCTAAATTTATAAATATAATAAATGGGCGAATCTCCATGGTATATAGGAA
>APFE031067879.1:50343-80633 GCA_000404065.3 Pinus taeda | reverse complement strand
AATATGTAGGTAAGCTTATAACAGAGTCTGATACCTCTACTATGCTTGTCTTCATTCAAGTGTCATAGCTACTATACTTAACACTGTGAATCACAACTCTTTCAGAACTCAACTCTATAGTGTAATTAAAACCTTTGGAAATTGAATCTGACAACTCTATAAAAAGGATTAGTGAAATAGAAGCTTTTGTGAATGAGCCCACTAATTATCACTGCTAAACAATCAATCTAGACTATGAAGTCTTCCATCTTGATCACAATCGTGCTCACGATCAAGGGAGTGCGATCACTTGGCCTGACATAATGGCCATCATAGCTTCCCTACCAATACACAAATATGTCCCTATTTGCAGTTAGAAAAAATTACCCAAATTACAATCTATTTACTCCAGCCTATGTTGGAAAGTTATAGAAGGATGACTAGTGCAATCAATCCATTCCTTTTAGCCCTGGATTTTTTTTAGTTTAAAACAGAAGTATACAAATATAATTGTCCAATGTCTACTGCTACTGAGCATTAGTTAATTCATAAGAAAGTATGTAAACACACAAACATAAATTCACACTCATGAATATCCCAACTTTCTATCAAGTGCTATGACTAGTGATGGAAATCACAATTATTTTCAAAAGCCTGGAATCATGCCTAAGCATCCTCTATGAATGACCCAATGCCTTCCTGGTTAGTTGTTTACATTAAAGTTGCAACAAACAATATGACATTAGGCATGGCTGGAAAGTAACAAACTGCTGCAGAACTCAGGCATAGATGGCAAGTGCAGACCGTGTTTTCAAGATATCAGTTAGAAAATCCATAGCATATAATAGCAGAAATTGAGAAACTCATAATGTCCTGTCTGTTGAATATTGTAGCCAATTTTCTCATAGATTATACTGCAGAGCATAAAACTGCTCATAAATTAACGTAACACACAGGCTTCATATTCCTTGTACATGGCTTCATATTCTTTGTTTTTCTTCAAGTTTGTTGCTTTACAAGACTTAAATTATTCCTTTTGAATTTAATTTACAAAACTTAAATTATTAAAGATAATAACAAATCTTCCCAACCATTCAAGATAAATCTGATTTAACTTGAATGCACATATTCTTTATTTCCATATCTCAAAGTTTTACTGTCATGAAAAATAGATATTTCCATCTCAACATATCCTTGATCATTTGACATTGCCCTTGGTTAATTTTTAAAGGTAATGGATAAACATTTAAATTTTACAGAATTTCTAATATTGTAAACCTTACCATTACCCTTTCATTTGTCAAGTTTAATTTCCACACTTTTTATTTCAATGAAACATTAAAGGTTGCAAACGTTGTGGTTAAGATCCGATTGGTAGAAGAAGGATGACTTTCTATGAAGTTCAAACCACTCACAGGACCCTTTAATACCACCATGCTTATTTGGCATGCCCATGGTCTACAGAACCACAAGCTGACATAATAGATTTCATGCTTCAAGAAAACAGAAATACTTCAAGCTGAGATGGACAGAGGTTCTTTTTGAAGAAACACCAAATGCAACTGAGTGATTTATGGCACAATGATTAAATAATGATAAGCCAACAAAATATGTACTATTCAACATAAGATATGCTCACTTAATGGAAAGATTACTGGCCGAGGATTTAGACTCCAAACACCTAATTGGAAGTTGGTTTATGTGGCCTCAAACCAAATGCACTTGGACTCATATTTTTTCCTTGACTAACCAGGAGAATGCCTGAATGCTTTTCCCCTCTGTGAGGGCTATGTGTCTGTCTGATCTCACTTATACGGGGGCTATATATTTGTTTAACTTGTGCAATTTGGGGACTTAATGTAGACTCGGATCCATGAATTGTTGTGCAATCACTCGAGCTAGTTATCCATGGACTATATGTGTGTTTGACCTCACCGCGACTTCGTGTAATCATCTCATCCAAAACTTCGCCATCATTTGCACATGTTCCCATGCTTCCTAGTCCGAACCCCTGAATTCCAGCTTCTTGCAATCAATATATATTATAGTTCAATTTATTATTGTTCATGATGCATGGCTTATGAAATAGAATTGAGTAATATTTTTAAAATTTGTTTAATATGTGTCTTGCACTCACTGTTATATTGCATGGCATTCCAGAAAATTCCAGAAAATGCACATATGAAAATATTAGAGAAGATGCGGCCAGAAGAATATCAATATATCAATTTATCAAGGCATAGAAAAATAGTATACTTCAGAGCAGGTTGTAGGCCATAAATTTAGTTGTGAATAGGATGATCCATATTCTATAAGAAAACTAGGCATGACTATTAATTCATTAGGACTCGGATTTTGAACCATGCAAACAAAGACACTGCAAACTTTCTTCCAAAAAAATCAGAAAAATGCCTTTGCATTGCATAAGGATGTAGGACTGAATCCTTTTGAGTTAACCTGGACATCTCTTTTAACAATACCAAGTACAAAAGAGGTAGAGTGTTGAAACCATGAAATAAAGTAGCTATCTGGGAGGGTTCCAGATTACCCTCCCAGATAGCTATATACAACTCAGCTTGACCTCTTGGTAGCTCATTCATTCATTCACACATCACATTGATTTCTATGCCAAAGACAAGAACAAAAGGAGTCAAAGTCAAAGGAGAGAGAGAAGTCAAAGGAGAGAGAAAATTTAAGTTTTCTAGCTTTTTTTTGCTCACACATGCGGAGTTTATGGGGAAACTCTACAAAAATTACAATTCTGAAATTTGTCCATTAATGCAGGTCCGAAATTTCTGCAATTTGACTAGATTTCAGAAGGTTTGACCAGTGTTGACTTTGACTTGGTTGGAAGAGGGTTGACTTGGATCCTTGTAGCAGTCTTGGTCTTGTTCTTGGGTCTTGGTTATCTCATTTTGATCTCATTCTATAAGAGAAGGATTGTTTGGGTATTGCCCTGGCTTGGAGCCTAATTTTTGGTGTTCTTTCTCTCTTTGTGATCTTTACACTTTGAAGTTGTGTATAATTGCTTTATGAAGAGAACATAAATTAATAAGAAGATAGCTAACATACACAAGTAATTATCAAGAAAGAGGAATCAAGCCTTAATCTATCCAGCACTTGGTTTCTCAACATTATCCCCCATGATCCTATGAGGACACCTCTTTTGGATATAAAATACCATGTAGCATGCCTCTTCCCAAAGAAACATGGGAAAATCCCAATCATGGATCATGGTCTTAGCAGCCACTATGATGGATCAATTCTTCTACTCAACCACCCCATTCTATCATGGGTTGTATAGAACTATCAATTCCCTCTTGAACCCTACCTCCTTGCAAAAATCCTTGTACTCGTTTGAAGTATACTCAGCCCCATTTTTAAATCTCAACACCTTGATATTATTTCCTACCTGGTTCTCAACAAGAGATTTGAACTCTTAAAACCTGCTAAAGACCTCATACTTGAACCTTGAAAAATAAATCTATGTTTTGCAAGATAAATCGTCAACAAAGGAAACACTGTACATAATTCCCAAAATTAATGTTATTGACATCAATCCACAAAAAATTGAATCAATCAGGTCTATAATCTCCTTATACCTGTGCTCATTTCTTGGAAAGGCAACTTTGGCATGCTTTCCAAGTATGCACCCATTGCATACTCCCTATTGCTCAATGTTGAACTTTGGAAGACCTACGACTATGTCCCTCAAAATTGGAAATGCTTTATAATGCGAGTACCCCATCATCTTGTACCATAACTCACACAAGCTATTATGTTATGAACTATGGGTTGAATAGACTCACCCTAAAACCTATACAAATATCCTTCCCTAACCCCTATCACATGTGTTTCTTTTGGGATAGATTCCTCCAGCCCGAAAGGACCTATTTGTTCTTAAAATCTACACATAACCCTTATCCTCCATAATCAAAACTAAAAGAAAATTTTTCTTGAGATCTGGAACAAACCAATTCTAAAGATTTGCTTGACTAAAGCTAGAAGGGAATAGTACCAACTCCGACTGAATACTTGGCATCATCACCAAACTCAACTTGTACTCCTAAGTCTTGCTCTGTTAGACTGGAAAACGATTGTGGGGCTAATTTCATATGACGAGATGCTCCATTTTCCTTGTACCATGAATTCCTTGGAACCGTGCTAGTAGAGAGGCTACTACTTCATCTAATTTTCTGCAAAGGCTACTGCTTGCTTATGTTGTTGCTTCTCTTTTCCCTTCCTCTTGTCTAGACATTGTGATGCATAATGTTTGAACTTATGACAAATGAAGCACTCGTTTTTACTCAAGTACTTCTTGTCTCACTGTGAGGTTAACTCCTCACTCTTTCCCTTACTCCTACTGGGTCATTTTCCTTTGCCCTTCTTCATTTGACCAAATAAGCCCAAGTTCCCATCACCACCATTCTTGTTGGCCTCTGAGTCCATTAGAATCTCCTCCTAGATGCAGTCATCCCACAATCTCTCAAAGTTAGAAATATTTTCACGAGTGCAAACACCCTTGACAAATGGTTCCCATGAAGTTGGGAATCCATTAAATTCCATGTTCACCAACTCTGCATCTCAAACCTTCTCCCCAATAAATGCAAATCGATCATGAATCTACATGATCTTCGTCAAATAATTGGTAACAATGTTTGATCTAGTTATCTCTATGGATCTCCACAATATCATCTTTCTATTTATGTTCTCATTCTTGTAGAGGCTAGCTAGAGCGTCAAACATCTCCTTGACTCATTTTCTTCTTAGATAGGTGAGGAATCAAAATGATCCTTCATGGCATTCAAGATCACCCACTTGGCCTTCACTTCCTTCTTCTTATGTGATGCCAATTGCTGTGGATTTGTAGGTGGAGTAACTACTTTCTTGATGATATCCCAAAAATCATTTTCTTCCAAGAGTAATGTTACCCTAGCTTTTCAAGATAAGTAATTGGAAGCAACATCTAATCTGTCCTCATATCTTAGGCTCAATGCCATCTTTGAAATCTATTGCATAAACTCCCAAATCTGAAAATTAAAAGAAAACAATAGCCCCACAAATTCATAACCCTCAGACTCCTAGAATCAAGCTATCTTTGATACCATGTAAATTTTCAAGCACTGCATTGTTTTCCTATGTTTCTCTTAATTAAATAAATTAGATCTGAACTTATTTAATCATGCAACAACCACACATATAGCAGGAAAATGAACAACGAAAGCATAAACACGATACACAGATAGTTACCCCTTCACATAAGCTTTTCATTTATATAGTCCAAGCTTACAAGGAAACCTTCAAAATCTGTCAAGTTAACAGTTGAACGGTATACACAAAAAATCAGATCTACAGTTATGTCTATTAAACAACTAAGAATCTACTTACCTGAACTGTTGTAGCACTGCTTGATTTACCCTACCCATACAACTATATGGATTTATCCTTTGGCCTGCTTCTTTCCATTGGCTCCTCCCCCCTATGCTATGAATCTGCTCAATCGATTTCTCTCTGCTCCCCTAAATCTTCCTGATGTACAAACTGTGTGTATTCAACTTCTCCCATCTTGTCCTATTTATGCTTCGAGAAAGATAAGTAATCTCCTCAATCCTAGCAACTAACCAAATCCTAGCAACTAATCTCCTTAATCCTACCAACTAATTTTCCAAATCTTAGCAACTAATCTCCTTAATGCTACCAACCACCTTATCTCAACAATAAGGTTGACAGTTAAAATTAGATCAAATCTAACTCACATGTTCTAGAATCTCTTAGATATTTCATTTAGATTTTTAAGACTAGGAGAATATAGGAAATTTGACTTTCACTTATATTTATTTAAGTGAAATTACAAGATGTTATTAGTTCCTACTCAGTAAGCGGTCAAAGTTGTCTTTGATCTACTTCTCGTACATTCACACCTAACCTGTGCAAGAAGCTCCTACTCAAGATATATTTCTCAACAAAAGAATCATAGAGTTATAAAGTTCTCATGGCCTGGAAAGTTTTTATAAAGAAGTTCGTTAAAAGATTGAGCATCCTATGCGGACTATTGATGTGTTCCACTAAGAGAAAGACATTTGTTTGGACAAAGGCAAGTGAAGCTCCATTATTAGTCTTTACTTGATTTTGACAAGACTTTGTGCGTTCAATATGATAATTCTGGTGTAGAAATTGGAGTATTGATTAGGAAGGACAACTTGTTGCATATTTTAGTCAGATACCAAATGAAGCTAAAAGGAGGTTATCTCTCTAAGATCAACATACTATATAATTGTACAAGATTTAAAAATATTGCAGCCATATTTTGTGCACAAGAAGTATATATTGTTAATTTATCATCAGGCCCTAAAATATATAAAATCTCAAGTTAAGTTACCAAGATACAGATACAAATATGGACCCAGATCCAAATACAGATACAGATCTCCAAAAATTTTGAAAATCTAGAATTTGGATGTGGTGGCGAAACAAGAGCAAAAAATATAAAAATACGTTTATAACTAAAAAAAATATCAAAGCCATTTAGGAATCACAACTAATCATAACCAAAGAAGTGATTCCTCATGCATATTTCTAGTAGTATTAACCATCCATGTATCATAACTAATAATTTGATAGGCTGTAAGCATCATTGATATTTGATCATTTTAAGGACCATTTCAGCATAAGCATAAAGCAGGTCATACAGCGTTTTTGTGAGCCATGTCCATATGAACAGTGAATAAAGTGGTTTTCTTGAGGGCTATAGCGGGACTTAATAACAATGTGGGTGAAGTGAGCAACTTCATGGCACATAAAGATAGATCACAGCTTGACAGCAGACCTTGAACAAAATCATAGATCAAACCTTCAGAGTAGACTCAGAGATCTGATGTTTACAGATCAGACCTCAAGAGCAGATCTCGACATAAGGATAGATCAGACATTGACCAAGAATAAAGTTTCACGTTTTAGCCTTTAGGCACTTAAGGTTTGGGGAACTTTTCATTAAAAAATCAATTTTGGGGGGGATCAAGGGGTCAAAATAGTGCTGGAAGTTTGGAGACTGTTTCAAATTTCAAGATCCATTTCCTTTTCGATGGGATCTCTTTCATGGGCTCAAGATCCTTTTCCTTCTCCAAGGGGTCTACTTTTATTACAGAATCATAGATCCACAGATCCTTCGCACAGGTGTGGAGGATCCGGTAACATGGTACCCAAGCAACTCCATTACAAACACATGGCATATTACATATTTGCAAAGCCATTCCTTTAAGTTCCACATAGGAGTGGAAATTCAATGGTGGCAGTTGGTACATTGAGTGGGATATGTCGTTTGTGAGTATGAATAATGATGTAGTTAGTTTTGAAGCCTCAAAGGATACATATGATGCAAATGATTTCTTTTGCAAAGTTGTTGAATTCAGTTTGCCAAAGAAATTTGCAGAAAACAGGACTATATATGCCTTTGCCAATGTTGTTAGGCCTAAGGTTCAAATGAATATGGATTTTGTGCTTAGAAGTCTTGAACAGAATGAAATGATAAAAAAAATTGTCATTACCAACAGATTTCTAAAATGAACCACTTCACTCTATGAAAAAGGATTATTGATGCAAGCAAAGTAGTTGAACTATTTTTCGAAGAAGCTTTCGTTCTTGCATAGTTATCCAAAACTATAATTAGTGACAGGGATGCCGTCATACTAACTTTCTTTGTCATTTTGGTGGAATTTATTGCAAAAGTTAGATAAAAAGATTCAGTTCATAGCTCCATCTCATATCCACAAGATGATGGGAAAACAGAGGAAATAATTGGACTATCTTTCAAATAAGCTTTTGTGCTTGCATAGCTATCTAAAACTACAATTAGTTGCAGGGATACTGTCATACTAACATTCTATGCCATTTTGGAGGACATTATTGCAAAAGCAAGATAAAAAGGTTTAGTTAGTGCCTAGCTCCACCTAACATCCACAAGATGATGGGCAGACAGAGGAAATAGTTGACCTATTTTTCAAAGAAGGTTTTGTGCTTGCATAGTTATCTAAAGCTATATTTAGTGACAAGGATACTGTCATACTAACTTTCTATATCATTTTGGAGGACTATATTGCAAAATCTAGATAAAAACATTTAGTGCATAGTTCCACCTAATATGCACAAGATGATGGGCAAACAACAGTGATAAACAGAAGCCTCAGAAATTTGTTGCAGAATAGTTTTGGTACCTGACACAATAGGACCTCACTTTCCCAGAAGCTAAGTTTGCCACAATTCCCGTGTAAACAAATCCATAATTCAACTTCATACTACTTTCAAAACTGTTTATGGAAGAAATCCAAAACTGGCTGCAAACTTAGTGGACTATCAAGCGACGCATATGTCAAACGGGTAGATTCTCTCTGCCAGTTGTTTGTTTAATGTAGCACCCTGCTTTATGTACAGGTTTTTTTGGTTGTAGGCTCCTCTTGTTGATTAACCAGAGGAAATTTTTGGGGCTTAATCACAGAAGTTTTCAGGAAACCTGTCATTTCTCCCTTTTCCTATTTTCTGTCCCTGGAAAATTGTCTGTGCAAAAGAGAACAGAAATCTCTTGCAGCCTATTGCAAGTGAAATTAGGAATGAAATTCTTCTACAGGAAGAACAGGGGATTTCATATCAGCCGTTGCTGAATCAAATAAACAGACTCTTGAACTACCCAGATTGCAGCAACATATGCCATATGGATTTTGTTGGGCCTTCGATTGACATCAATAAGAATTTTGAGCTAGGATTGTCTCGAACACAATGTTGTGATAATTCCATTTTTCCATTGCAAACGTATTCTCTAAAATGACCCACTTCACTCTATGACAAAAAATTATTGATGCTAGCAAAATAGCTTACTATTTTGCAAAGAAGTTGTGTTTGCATGGTATATCCAAAACTATTGCTCGTGACAGGGATAATATCATGCTAGGTTTCTATGTCATTTTTTGGGAACTTTATTGCAAAAGCTAGATAAAAGGATTTAGTACATAGCTCTGCCCAACGTCCACGAATCGACGAGCAAGCAGAGGTGATAAAAGAAGTCTCAACAATTTGTTGCAGAGTAAAGTTGGTACTAGACACAGTGGGACCTTGCCTTGCCACAAGCTTGGTACTAGACACAGTGGGACCTTGCTTTGCCACAAGCTTGGTACTAGCCACAGTGGGACCTTGCTTTTCCACGTCTTACTTTATATTGAAATTTATGAAAAAAAAACTTTCTATCTAAAATATTATGTTTAATTTGTCCCCAAGGTGCAGCTTAATTGACGGACGTCATGATATGAAGTATTGTGTAAACTAAGAGATCCAAGGTTCAAATCCCCCATAGTAACCTAGTCTACAAAGAAGACAAATCGTAGGCTCCAGAGGTATAGTAGTGGCAGTCAGAATCGACCATGTGTCACGTGTACGAGACCGACCCACTTGTCTATATATATATATATTATTTTTATTTTTTCAAACAATATATTTAGCTTCTTAACATTTGCATCTTAAAAATCTAAAAAAAATGGTTTAAATCATTACAACATGAGAAAGAAAATGTTAATAAAAATGTCCCAAAAGTTAATGAAAAACGAGTCACTTCTTAACGCGTAATAAATTTTGCAAGTTAGGCAAGGCTCATGATTCCTAAATTAGGGAAAAAAACATGAAGCAATTTTTCAAATGTGATGTTCGAATACACTTTCTTCGTGAAGGGCATACATTTTGGCTCGTCTTTTTTCATTTGTTGTTGGAAGCTATTATCAAGGTTTGTATTTCTCGCTTGGCATGAGTTTCAACAGGATGAGAACAATGTTAACTCTTCGGTGAACCGCTTACACCTTTTTGGCCAGGATTCTAAGAGTACTGATCTGTGAATTTTAGTTTCATTCAACATATTCCAATGTTTTAACTTTTAAGTCATTCGAATTTTGTTATCCAATTTCAATGCCTGAGGTACAACCCATAGTGCAGAAAATAAACAACATTCAGTAATACACAACTTGAGATAAAGGCTTAAATTAGAATTTGATAAACACTTAACAGATATTGCCAACAGATATTAGCATATCCAATCAGCTTATGACCTTGAATTTCTTTTAGACTATGTTATGATCTGCTTACAATGATCAGTAGCTAAATCATACATATTTCAAAAAAATGAATAGAAGCATTTTAGAATGAACCGATCAATTGCTACTGCACTACATTGATTGAAAAAGAATAACTCATCTCACACCTTCTGGAAAGGTCTTAATGATTACATTTTGAAGCTTAAATGACCATCATAACGTTATCAAGCAAGAAACATATGGTGCTTAACGAAGCGTTCAAAAACATCAAAATAAACATTGAATAAAGCCACCTCACGTATCTTTCTTTGGTGTTTCTTGCCTGGTTTGTAGATCCATGTCTTTCATCTGTTGTTCTACTGAAACAATTCCTGTCTGAGAAAGGAACCTGTCAACAGACAAAACTTTAAGAAAACGTGTTCACAATAGAGTAACGACCATAAGATAAAACACAAGAAACTTGATGCCTTCTCTAAACATCAAATTAAAATCAAAACATTCATGGTCAGTGAAAATGGCATAATAATGTTTCTCCAAACAGTATTGCCAGCAAATGTATTTACTATCGAATATATACGATAATATTACGTTGTTTCATAAAAATGGATTAACAACTCCCTATTAACTTTGAGCTAAAAATGGCAGGAATGTGACTGAAGCTAAATTGCTTTAGTCAAAAATAACGTGACATAGCTGGTAAGATTATTGTGAACATTATGGGCCTGGTAAAATCCAATCCAGGTATATCTTGGGCAGTAATATGGCCAATATTGGAATTTATACTGCATATTATAAAGTGATTAATCATCTTAACCTGTTTTCCCTGCCATTGGTAGATGTTTTGAGGGCTGTGAAGCCATTCTAAAATTTAAACATCCAAGATATGCATGTTTGGCTAATGCATCATCCAACTGAATCTACAAGTGAGACTTCTAAAGGAATTTCATGCTAATGCATGGCTAATATCATGGGCTAATATCATGCGACTTGAAAAAATGCAAACAATTTGGAAAACACTATTTAATAGACCTAACTTTGCACAATGGAAATACAATAAACTAATGTTGGGAAAGTAGCAAGACGTGAGGTCGAGAAAGGGTTATGATGTTTTCCACAAAATTGCAGCAAATCAAATACAAATGCAATCTGTTACTGCTGAGGAGGAAGCTGTGGTAGATACTCTCTTTGCAAATCTAGATTTCTAAATCATAACTAGCAACCTTGATGACAAACTTGTTCTCCAAAGGTCAAGAATTCAGGAGTTATGATGTTTTCCACAAAATTGCAGCAAATCAAATACAAATATAATCCCTTACCGCTAAGGAGGAAGCTGTGAAAGATACTCTCTTTGCAAATCTAAAATTCTAAATCATGAACTAGCAACCTTGATGACAAACTTGTTCTCCAAATCACACCTTAACCCACACGCTGAGGAGAAATGCAAGGAGAGGATTTCCTCTCCCACTCAAGAGACTTGCAAAGGCAAAGATGAGGCTGACAGAGAGGAAACTAGATTTGGCATAGTTTATAGCAAGAGGAAACCAAGTTTAAATGTCCATATCATGGAAGTGGTGAGGAGGCCAGGGACCATGGAGAACATCTGAGTCAAAGGAGTGGATGCCCAGAGACACTCTCAAAGAGCAAGGATCATGGCACCCATTTTTAAGAGATGACAGTTGCCAACATTCATTGGTGTTAGGAAGAAAGAATCCATGAGGCACTGTAAGATATGTCAGACTATCCAGAACAGTAATTGTCGAAATTCTATAGACTGTGCAGCAGAATCCAATTTTCTGATCTGATAATTACTCCCTAATAATATTTTCAAACAGTTTATATCATGCCACTGATATCATTGAATAATTGTTGAGTTTTCTTACGCTTCCAGTGTAAGGAAATCCATTGGTCATACTATATATAAGAAATTCAAGAGTGATTGCAAACTTGGTGGAATTGTCAAATGATATATACGTCAAACGGGGAGATTCTCTCTGCCTATTATTTATTTAATGTAGCACCCTTCTTTATGTAGGAGGTATTTTCAGTTATAAGCTCCTCTTATTGATTAAGCAGACGACTTTTGTCGGGTCATCCTTTTGTTCTTTTCTGTCTCTGGAAAGTTGATTGGGCAGAAGAGAACGGCAATCTTTTGAAGCTTATTGCAAGTGAAATTAGGAATGGAGTTCATCTACAGGAAGAACAGGAGCAATGTCACAACTGCTGTTGACCCCTGAACTACCCAGCTTGCAACCATATTTTCGCGGACTAGGACAAGGTGATTGACAATGGCAACCATACGCAACAGATAATGATGCTTCCAAAGTTCAAACTACTAATAACATAGATCCTAAAACAGACATTGCTAAAAACATAGTAATATGGCCCAATGCATCAATATAGGAAATCTGATTGAATGGTATTGAAATTTGTTTGTCTAATATCAATATTGTTCTATTTTTTGGATAAAGTTTTGCAGCAAAACCAACTGGTTGCACCCACAGCAGCGAGGTGCATTCTAGAATCTACAGACTGGGAGAGGGTGGGGTGATTCTTCAACTCTTCGTGGAATACATGTCCGTGTGTGCAAGGTGCATTGTATACATAGAATATGGACAGTAAGACAGGCCCATCTAAAGCCACATCTAATGTGTACAAGCACGATGTACATCTCAAAACCGGGCTTAGATGGGCCTGTGCTAGTTATTCAGGTATCCATGGCAAGGGTACCGGCATAATCCATACTTACCTTTCCAGTTTGATTGGGAGAAAGAAATGGTAAAATTTATGCAAGCCGGATCTTAATTATGTGCACAGCTTCCTTGGTCAATCCCTGGGCAGCCTGAGTTACATCCTTAACAATTGATTCCAAGGACTGCCGTGCATTGTCCAGAGCTTCTGGTTGAAAAGGAACAGCCGCCAGTTTATCCACGATTCTGTCTTTCATTTGGGACAAACTCCTCCGTATATCTGTCGCAACTCCCTTGGAAACCTCTAACACGCCTTTTCCCTTATTCCAAAGCTGTGTGTGCTCTACTCTATTCTCCAACCCTTTACCGTTCGTTTGCAATACAAGAGGAGCCATCCTCCCAAATAAAGTAGCTGAAGATGATCTGCGAGGCTGAGGAGTCATGCCAGCTGCACCACTTGCTTTTAGCGTAGGTTGGAGGAGAAAACAACGGGCTGAATCCGTGAAAACAGGGAGCCGCCCTCTATTTGGAAAAAATTAAGCTCCGCCTTCTTTTCAAAACAAATTTAACCTTCCAAGACCAAATCGATCCTCACAATTTCACTACCAAACCAGAAAAACCAAACCCTAAATCAGAAATGGCGATTTTGATCTCCCAAACCAGGAGCAAATATCAAAATGGGGCGATTTTAAGAAAATTACGATTCGATTAGTAAAAAAAAAAAAAAAAAAAAAATAGATTTTAAATAAAATGGAGGCTAATTATATAAAAAGTTTTATTATTTTAATTAAATTCGCCCCATTAAAATATAAAAAGCCTTAAATTTCGCCTTTGGGCGATTATTCGCCCCTAAAATTACCCCTGCTCCAAATTCTGCAGAATGAAAGTGTTATTACCCTTGACATGAGAAATACTAAAAGGTCCCAACCAAAGGTTGTCAAACTTGCCATGTTTTCCTTTGTCTTCTCTCCTAGCATCCCTTCTCAGTACCAAATCACCTTGCCTGAAATCTCTTTCCCTAGATTTCCTATCAAACAAGCTTTTCATTTTACTCTGATATTTATTAAGCTTGTATTGTACTTCATCTCTATCTTCATTTAGTTCTATGATATGATTTATTCTTCGAGAGAAGTCATCAGCCTCTTCATTTGGCTCTTACAAAAACTTTAAAACAGGAAAAGCTAAATGTGTGGGAAATATTTCTTCTTTTCCATAAACAAGCTAAAAAGGGGATTTACCTGTTGATCTTTTGAGTGAAATCATGTTGGCCCAAAGAGCATAAATACGATGACTATCCCAACTCCTTTTATGATCCTCCATTGTTATAAAGTTCAATATTTTCATCAGGTGAATCAAAAAGTGGATTTCTGGGGACATCATTATGATCAAAGAGCTTCTTAAGAGGGATTAACCATTTTGGAGTAAAATTGTTAGAGAGTTGAATAATGTTATGATCAGTAATTGTAGAATCAAATTGTGGTGTTTGACCTTCGTTGTCAATTTCAATATTATCAAGTGGTTCTTCCTCGAATTGCATGTTTTAGAATCCATCTATGACTTGCAAAAAGGATTTTAGTTTCTTGTCATCATCAAAAAAATTCTAGTACTTAAGATTGTCAATAATAGATGGTCTATAATTGACTTGAATTTGATATTCGACAAGCACTTTATCATGGACTTTAAAGGAACTTTCAGAAATAGCCAAGGAATCCGCATGCATGTTTTGATCTCTAGGAATAGCAGTAATATTTAATGTTGAAAAAAAAAATCAATTGAATCCCAATGTTCATTCCTATAAGATATCAATCTTGGGTGCTTAGTCTGACACTGATTCTTAACTTGTCTGACAGTAAGTTCAGAATCACTATATACACTTAAGTTCTACACTTTAAAACTTCTTGCTAACTCCAATCCTAGCAAAAAGGCTTCACAGTCTGCTATATTATTGGTTACATCGAATTCAAGTTTATATGATTGGGTAATATTTTTTTATCTAGAGAAATTAATACAATTCCAGCTCTTGCTCCTTACTTTGAGCAAGTACCATCAAAGTACATTTTCCAAATATCAGTTTCAATGGTTTTAGACTGATCAACGATATCTTCAATAGTTAGCTGAGTATTTTGTGAATTATTTACAGATAGTTCAAAACACCCAAAGTGTTGGTCAACAGCATAAATAGGATGATTCCTAGTCTGATCAGCTCTACAAACAGTGTTCATAAATCTTACCTCTCTATACAATCTGAGATGCTCACCCCCACAAATTGGGATTGTGGCATAAGATATATCCATTTGTAGGCTCCCTCTTAGCTTAGCACAACAAGATCTTGACAGAAGCATGCCAGATTTTGGAGGAATGTTAGTGACTACTATGTCTAAAACCACACTTTTGACAGGGATCTGAGCTAAGGTTCCCACCAAATCTTTAATAAGTCGAAGACAAGGAACTTTCTTGGAATCAAAAGTGTAAATATCATGGTAAGTTCTAGTGACTTCTAATTGTAACTGATCCATGGTCACTTTAGGCATTAGATTATGGGAAGCCCCAAAATCTAGCATACAATTATATATCAGGAGATCATGAATTTTCAGAGTCACATAAAACGGTGGTGCATTCTCGTTTATCATGTCAGAACTAGGACCAAAAACTACTAAGGGTTTTTCATCCTTCAGGCTTATCACATCCCCTTCAACATCCACACTGGATGACTGAATCCATTTTGAAACTTTGTTCTTTTACCCTGGATTTTTTGATAGTTAAGCTAGGGGTTGGTATTTTAATCCTTTTAATTCTCTTTCAAAATTAAAGGCTATCAAAACAATTTTATCAATTTGACTTGTTTCACATGTTTGATTTAAGGGTTCAATGATAGTTTCCTGGGCTTCAACAGATTTTATCTGAGGTTCATTTTGAATGGGACCTTTTGGAGGTCTACCAGGCCCTACCCTAGGTCTAAGATCGTATCTTCTATTTAATTCACATATTAGGACTTTAGAGAAGGCCTAGTATTTAGAAATTTGATTGTCTTCTTGATTTTGGGAAGACTAATTTGAAGGCTAAGGAACAATAGCATTATGTACAGATGTAGAATCAAAATTATTGATTTCTTTAGAAATTAGAGAACCAATATCATCTAGTTGTTGGTCATCAATCATCAGAGGAGGTTGGCTATGTTGATCAGTGTTAGGCCTCTGTAAAATTTCATTTTGAGGGGCTCTTCTAAACTTTTTATGTGGTCTAACAGCAGTTTGTTGTATGGTTCTAGGCTCAGTTCCAATCTTATAAATCCTATTAGATAAGTTTCTAAGTAATGATGTTATCTCATCTTTTTTTTTATCATCGTTTTTAGACTTTGAGGAAGATCCTTCCTCCTTAGCCTTCAATTTTCTTTCATCCTTTTAGCTTTGGCTTTGATTTTAGATGAAGTTGATCTGTTAGCCTCAACTTCTATAACGTTAGTTGCATATCCAGAAGGTTAGGATATATCCTTTCCCTCAACATGACTGCAAAGTCATCATCAAAGGCTTTGGAAAACCTAACCTCTATTGTTGCAACAAGAGGTTTACAATCAGGGGGAATTTTGTGGTAGATTCTATTAAATCATTTAATGAAATCTGCCACAGGTTCTCTATGGTACCTTTTTAAGTTATTCAAACTCAGTAAGGAAGCAAACTGCATCCTTTTTACACCCCATTTATTTTTGAATATATTAGTTAAATCATTCCAGGACTGAATTGAATCAACCCTCAGTTACCTAAACCATATCCTAACATTTCCCTCTAAAAACTAAACAAATAAATGCATGTATACATCCTCATGCTCTATATTCATATTATCTACAAAATCTAAGAATGCAGCTACATGAACTTTTGTAGTCAGGGCCATTTCACCATTAAACCTGGGCAGGTGTTTCAAATACCCATCAGGAAAATTGTTTAACTGGTTGGGAAGATGTAAGGCAGCATATCTAGCTTGAATTATAAATCGAAATGCCAAATCTAAAGATAGGGAAGAAGATGATTCAGTGGAAGAGGTAGGAGATGATATAGTGGAATATTATGAAGCAGCCGGTGAAGTAGCGAGTGAATATGGAGGTGTAAAAGTGGGAGGAGGAGAATGGGAAAGTGGAGGAGATCTAAAAGTTTTCAAAGGTGTTTTTATTACTAACTTCTAAACCTATGTTTCAACCTGCTCTTTACTTTCAAATAGTGGGTTTGAATATACAGAGAAGGTTTCTTCAGGTTGGGCAGAAGTGGATGGGAATGTATAATGAGTGGGGGGGATAAATTAGTTGGTTTTAGCTCCTGTAAATGTACATCTAATTCTTCCTTTGACTTCGGAGAATCTGAGAATATTTCAGGAAGTTTGTAAGATTCCAAAGATTGGACTAAGAGAGCTGACCGTAGACCAACTCCTTTAGATAAAATTTCTAAAACCCTAGGTGTTAGATCAGCCAAATCTAATTGGGATGGCACAGAGATTATGGGATCAGAAGCTAGAATTTATAGAGGTTGTAATGGTACAGAAGAAGAAGCAAAAGCTTCAAATCTTCTTCTAAACCAGGCCTCTCTCACCAATCTCTCAAGATCAAATAAAGGAGATACAATTTGAGAGTCAGAGTGAGATCTGGTATGTTTTAAAGGAGCCAGCTTAGTCAAGTGGACTTGGCAGGTGAATTATTTTTAACCTAAAATTTCTTTATTCACCTTAAAGAAAAAAATTAATTGTTGTCCTAGGGAAAATAGTTCAATTTTTGTTCCCTGGTAACGATGCCAGTCTGATGTTGTCCTCTGAGATGACTCTAGGTCAGTTAGTCATGCCAGAGCATCTAAAATATTTTGTTGGTTATAAATTTTATGGATGACCAATGATATGAATTATTTAAAACATGTGCTTAAGCCTTAACAATTACTAAGCTAGATGAAAGGGTTGTTATTTGTCTATCTATAGTTACTTGATTTAAAGTGAATGAATAGCAGAATATTTGATGGTATAACTTGTTAAATATTCAAATAGAATATTTGATTGGTTATAAGCAAACGATACAGACAAACAATGTTTCTTGTAGAACAAAATATATTCAAAGGAATGCAGATTTGTGTGACAATTAATTGATATAGGGGAGTTTACAATAACAAATGGTCTTATAAGCAAGTCCCTAGTTATTGTTGATAAATTCACAGGGGATTTAATACTGACTGATACTCAATATGTTCTTACCCAGTTCTCTGCATAAAGAATTGAATATATGAAGCAATACATAATGAAATTATTGAAAATAGCAACAAGAAATGATGAAAATAGAAGTGTTAAAAATAGCACTGCTATAAATAGCAGTTTGGGTATCAGTGCTAGATTGTGCAACAGGGAATGAAAAATGGAAGTGCTAAAAATAGAATTCTATTTTTAGCAGTTCAGGATGGATTCCTATTTTTAGTCAGTCCCTAGACTAAAATAGGAAGTAAAATTCGAATTTAATATTAATAATAGTTTTAAAATTAATTAATTAATTCATCTTGAGTTAATTAGTTAAGGAAAATCTAACTTGAAGTCTATGTGAGGACATGCAACAATTTATCTATTAATTGAGGAATGTATCCATCAGTTAAAGAGATAAGGATGAGTTCTAATTTTAGTTGTAATTAGTTGGCTCAGTTAACTGAGTCAAGTCGAGTTAGATTGATTTAAACAGTTTGTTTAAATTGATGTGAGTTCATTTAGTTAATGCTTGCATGCATGTAACTGCTACACTTCAGATAACTTAATATTCTCTCATAAATAACTCATGCATGTCAGTTCAAAGAAAAACCCAGTTGAAATCAGAGGAGGGACAGTGTACTATCAGTTGGATGGATTTTTCCTATAAAGAAAAATCATCCAAGTAGAAGGATTAAGGTTCCTTGAGGATTGTGCAATTTTACAGGGTGTGAGATCAGTGTGAGAGATCAGTGTTACACTTGGTAATAGGAGGATTACCTAGGAAAAAATACGCAAGGAAATAAGAGGCTTGGAGGGCAAAGGAGAAGGCTTAGGAGAAGTCTTGATTGCCTGTGAGCATCCAGGAGGATTGCACTGAGAGCTGGCTCACTGTGAGAGATAAGGCTTTATGTAATCCTGATGTATTTCCACCTTCATCTATGAGGATTGTACTGAGAGCTGGCTAGCTGTGTGAGAGCTAATGCTTTGTATAAATCCTATGTATGATGATACAGATTTGGGGTTTTAGGCTAGGGCTTTCCCCGGGTTATATCTTCTGTGTTATGTGCGATTAATTCCATCATATCAGTTATATTTATTCTTATTGATGTTGCTCATGTTTGATTAAGCTTCCGCTAAATTGGTTGTAGAAGTAGATCAAGTATTTTTCTTTAGTATATTGCATTATCAGGTGATCTACAGGTGGGAATTTCTACATGGTATCAGAGCTAGCTGATTTGTAGAAAAATTCTACATGGTATCAAAGCATAGGTGATCAACGAGAGAACAGTATACTGAGAGGATATTTCAAAGTTTTAAGTTTTGGGCCGAGAGTTTGCAGAGCAGATCTGAAAATTTATGTACAAAATTTTTAGAAATAAATAGCAGATTTGGATTCCTTGCAGAAAAATACACAAAATCAAAAAAAAAAAAAGGCTAAATCCGAGTTCGGATGAGGGAGATATCGTTGATTTAAAATCAGCTCTTTTTAAGTGGAAATAGATTGGTGTGCTAGCTAAGAACTTGTATGCACTTGAGGTACAAGATGCATGTAAAGCCTTGAGGAGCAAGGAAAAGATTGAATACTTGGTGGTTGAGAGGGAGAGTAAATTACCTCTCAACATGCAAGAGCCAGAAGAAGTCTCAGACAATTGTGGAGTAGCCACAATTGGTGCAGCAGCTTCAGGAGATTGTGGAGCAGCCACAATTGGAGAAGATGAGAGGAGACTGAGCAGAGGCATCCACTCATGTAGAGACCTCCATTAGGGGGGAATTTAAATCCAAGTGGGCAGAGGGATCACATGCAACCATACCTCCAGGAGCGAGGTGGGGCAATGTGACGTGATAGTCCCAAGAAGGCTGAAATAGGGGCAGGATCCTTGAGGTACCCAACCTCTTTGATTCGACTTTGTTATAGGAGCCCCGAAGAGGAGTAGCAAGATTGGCTGATTGGGTAGAGACAGATGTGGATGGAGTAGCAGAGAGAGCTACAATGCAGGAGTCCTAGGACTGTGTGGAGCTAGCAGGCTACGGCAATGCGAGAGGCACAGGAGTGTTGCACCAGTGCAGGATGGCACAAAGATGTGTGCAATGGTGCGAGATGCATGGAGTGTTGTAGTAGCTCAGAGGTCAGAGAGGGAGCACTTGTCAGCAGCAAGTAGAGCTTTAGAATCAGAGTATGTTTCTAGCCCAATAAAGAGGTCAGTGGGGAGTTTTTTGTTCCGAGAGTTGTTGGAGCAACCACACTTGGTAGATGTGTTGCATGCAGAACATTCCGATGGTACAGGATTGGGTTCAACTTGAAGCCTTTCTTGTTGAGAGTGAGTGTTGAAAATAGCAACAGGAAATGTTAAAAATAGAACTGCTATAAATAGTAGTTTGGGTATCAGAGTTGGATTGGGCGACAGGGAATGAAAAATGGAAGTGATAAAAATAGAATTCTATTTTTAGCAGTTCAGGATGGATTCCTATTTTTAGTCGGTCCCTAGACTAAAATAGGAAGTAAAATTCGAACTTGATATTAATAGCAATTTGAAAATTAATTAATTCATTCATCTTGAGTTAATTAGTTAAGGAAAATCAAACTTGAAGTTTATGTGAGGACATGCAACATTTTATCTATTAATTGAGGAATTTATCCATTAGTTAAAGAGATAAGGATGAGTTCTAATCTGAGTTGTAATTAATTGGCTCCTTTAACTTAGTCATGTTCAGTTAGATTGATTTAAACAGTTTGTTTAAATTGATGTGAGTTCAGTTAGTTAATGCTTGCATGCATGTAACTGCTACACTTCAAATAACTGAATATTCTCTCATAAATAACTCATGCATGTCAATTCAAAGAAAGACCCAGTTGAAATCAGAGGAGGGACAGTGTATTATCAATTGGATGGATTTTTCCTATAATGAAAAATCATCCAAGCATAAGGATTAAGGTTCCTTGAGGATTGTGCAGTTTTACAGGGTGTGAGATCAGTGTGAGAGATCAGTGTTACACTTGGTAATAGGGGGATCATCCAGGAAAAACTACGCAAGGATATAAGAGGCTTGGAGGGCAGAGGAGAAGGCTTATGAGAAGTCTTGATTGCCTATGAGCATCCAGGAGGATTACACTGAGAGTTGGCTCACTATGAGAGCTAAGGCTTTGTGTAATCCTAATGTATTTCCACCTTCATCTATGAGGATTGTATTGAGAGCTGGCTAGTTGTGTGAGAGCTAAGGCTTTGTATAAATCCTATGTATGATGATACAGAGTTGGGGTTTTAGGCTAAGGCTTTCCCTGGGTTATATCTTATGTGTTATGTGTGATTGATTCCTTCATATCAGTTATATTTGTTCTTATTGATGTTGCTCATGTTCGATTAAGCTTCTGCTAAATTGGTTGTAGAAGTAGATCAAGTATTTTGCTTTAGTATATTGCATTATCAAGTGATCTACAGGTGGGAATTTCTACATGGTATCAGAGCTAGATGATTTGTAGAAAAATTCTATAGAAATAAGCACATATGAAAACTTAAAAGAAGATAGAACTATATTAGGCAAATTCAGAATCCTTTCATTAGCTTGGAAAATCTCCAACTCAATTACAATTTTGTTCTCAATACTCATACAAGGGTTCAACCCATAATAACTCGAATGAGGAGGTATTTATACAAAACTAAATATCTGTTAGAGATATTTCTTACAAAATCTTACAAAAATAGTACAAAATAATAGGAAATTGAAAATTTCTAAGTGGTGGCACTATTCTTTGGGAATCTGTTGATGACTGGTCCCCAAAAAGTTTTGCCTAGTTTTCTGTTGGTTGAGGATGAAAGGTACTCAATTACTTCACAAAAGTGATCCCATATATGTTCACTTGGTATGGTGAGATTTACCAACTTCCTATAAACTTCATCTACTTTTGTGTATTTCTCAAAAGTGAGCTTATTTATTAAAAAAATTTATTTCATGCTTAATGGTCAAATCAAAATCTAAAGCTTCCAATGATTGCTTCCCTGTAATGTGCCATTTTATGCCTGCAAAACTTAATATATCAGTTGCTATGTTGTAAAGTTTCTGGCAGTAATCTTCTAAACTGATAAGCATATCATTTGGAACCACTAATCTTGTCAATCCTCTCTGATAAAATAAATTAAACTTAAAATGAAACCTTTAAACGTAGGTCCTTAATGCTTGACATTTAGTTTCTAGTTGTATCATAAAGTTCTTCTTTTGGAGAACCTTCTTAATCTCCAAAATGGTTTATGTTTTGTCTAAAATCTATATTTTCTCCAAATCTGTCCTGCTCTTTGAATTAAGAACTTTGATCATATCAGTAGCGACACTTGGTTTATCTTTAAGAAATTGTTTCACTTCATCAATGGCTACTTGACATTTGTTTATGAGTTCCTCCTACTCGAAAACGATCTAAATGGATGGTCATATTTCAATTATGGCTTGATTAATGTATGCCCAAATGCTTTCCTTGGCTTGGGCCAAGGTCTATGCCATCAGTGACTGACTCTACAATTCTTTGATCCTTTTGTTCAACTTGTGTGTTTTATGCATTTCCTCAACATACAAACTGTCATTTTTTATTTTTTGTGCTTCCAAAGTCTGGAATTTCTTATGGAGCCTTTCATTCTTTTTCTTTTGATGAATGAGTTCCTGTGAAAGTTTGTTCAAATCCTTTGTTGTCGACGTAGATTCCCCTATGGTCGATGAAGATGTAACAAGAATAGCTATGATGGGGGCTATAGATAATTGAGTAAATTTATCTTTTTTCTTTAAGCAACTTCTCAATTTGTTCATCCATGGTTTTAATCTGTACATTTTTCTCAATTATCAGTTTGATCATTTCTTCCTTATGTCTGCTATTTCCTTAGTCTGGGGGTCCTCTGTAGAAGGCAGTTTCAATTGTTTTCTCAATGTTGCAATATATGTGTTCTTCCTTCTTACTATATCTTCTACTGATTTTACATTAGTAGGGTCATATCCTATTTTAATGACTAAGTCCTCTAGTGACTTAACCCTATTATACTTAGCCAGAGATGATATTTTCTCAATTTTCAATTGATACTGAACATTTTATAGAGTAGTTTTAAGCTTAGACAATGCCATAGCAGTGTTGGTCATGGTTGAGAACAACATCTCACCAAACTACCTATGCAGTGTTGGTCAATTGGATGAATCTCATTGGCATCAAATGAGAATATAGTTTTCTTATAATCAAAAGAACCTTTGGGAAAAGGTACTTGAGCCTGCAGAAAGGCCATCTGCATTCTTCCCTTATCGTTGTCAAATGTTGTCAGTAGCCTATGTTATGAAGTGGAAGTTTGCTTCCAGAACTGTGCATAGACATTAGCTTTTAAAGCTTCATTCTTTTGCTTGATCTCAAGAAAGTCAGTGAAAACATTTGACTCCTTTGTTTCACTTGGTCCAGTAGAATAAGTAATTTCTAGAAAAAATTTTGAAGTAGAAGAGGAAGAAGGAGTAATTACAGGCTCCTCAGTGCCTATAGATACCAGCAAATCATCTAGATTGGTGACAAAAGGATCCTTTTGACCTTGAGTTGCAGTAGTAGCCTTTGTTTCAATCCTTGGTTTCTTCATGTAGTGGATGAAATCCTTTTCTTCCATTGTTGATGATGATGATCCTTCCCTAGGCCTTTTGTCTAGCTTAGTTTGAGAAACTAGAGTTTGATGAGTAGGAGGCAAGCTTGTTCCTCTACTTCTTTAAGAATATTCTCTTCCCACTATTCTTGATTTCTAAATTTCTCAATTTTAGGCCTAGGTGTGTGATTATAAGGAGTAGTCTTAAGCTCCACCCTTGAATTTGAAATAATGTTGAATGGATCGTAGGACCAAGTGAAGTTGGTTTGAAAACCCATATTTTTTAGTATGGCCCCTGCCTTTGAGCCAGCCGATCTAGTGTTGCAAATGAATGACACAACTTGTGCTTTAATTTTAAACTATGATTTTCTCTTTCCTGAGATGAAATGTAGCTCATCCATATTCATCATTTTCCTGATATATTCCGAAGAGAAAATTATCATTGGAACATACTTTGGCAACTTATATGCAGCCAACTCACACCCATATACTCTGATCTCTGTGTAGTTTTGGTAGAGATATTAGTCTCATGTTCTGACTTGATCATTAAGGTGCAAGATCCTCTTGATTTCAAGACTGACTCTTGGTTCACTTTGACTACTGAAAAGTTGTGTTATTGGGTGAATGAAACAGTTTATGAGATCTGCAAATTTGAACTTAGTTGAGTTCTTTATGATCAATGAGGTCCAATGAATAACTAATTGATCTTCTTGTTTCTCATCCTAATTGTGCAAAACAATAGGTAATTTGTCTCCCTGGGGAAAAATAAACATGTGAAATAAGACAAAAGAGTATTTTGAATACTCCTTTAGTTGTGATATTCATAAGTTTCTCATGCATAGCATCAACAAAAAATTCATTGTAGTTATACATGAAGGTAGGCTAGTTTTCTTTTGAAAAGATAGACAAATAACCTAAGATAGCCTTGTCTACCCATTTATTTGATGGGTATCCTAACAGGCAGGAAATGAGGGAAATAAATTGCTTAGCTCTTTCTGAAAACATGGATGCTGACTAAGGAGGTTTTTTTTAGGAATATCAGCATCTCCTAGGAGAAAAATCTCAAATATATGAGCTCTCTAAGGAAATATAAGTTTATGATATAGGTCAATCAAAGCCGCAGGGGAGAAAAATATGAGGGAATCACTCTCGGGTATCAAAATCATTTTGTTTATGGCTTCAGCAGTGATGGTTATTAGGATGTCACTATTTTGAGCCACTATTGTTATTTGGAAGGGATTATACTTGGATTGTGTTGACGATGTTGGACCCGCCAACATGTCAGGGGATCTCCCCAGTAAGAAGTCCCAACTAGACCTCTGGCCGTTTGGGGTAGGATTCCTAGTAGTGGGTCATACGATGTCACCTTGACCGTGGTTTTACACAGAGGCAAGTAAGATGTCCATGTTGGTAGCAAGGGTGTGACATATGCAGTAAGTCAAGGAAGGTGCATGAGTAGTTCTAACACACGAAAGTTGAGGTGAGTGCGTCCCTTGGAAAATTATGAAAGCACATAGTTAAGAAGGGAACACATGAGCAAAGATGCATCACAACATGGAAGGAAAGTAAGCTAGCAATCCAAAGTGATGGTTAAACCAACAGTGCATTTCAGTAAGATTCATACATACATATACAAAAAATAGCTACACATGCATGCATAAGAAAATAGATACATATATCATTTAGAGTAAACAAGATAGCTGAAATACAATATGACATATGCATGAAATGTGTTGGCTCTGTTATATTAAAAAGTGAAAGTTCCAGTCATACAATACAACCATGACCAACCATCAGTTCTGATAGTGGAATGTTACAATCACTTTCACTTGCTCATCCAAAGAGATATACTAACTCCGCACAGTGGAGAAGCCAAGGCTCGTTACAATATTGTCCAAGTTTTCTCTAAGATACCCCTATTGGAAGCTTGGCTGACCAAATTCCTCTACAATGAGTTATGAGGTACTATAAATAGAAAAGGGTAGGGTGACCCTTGACATTCCCCTTTGTGACTGTTCATCTACCCTCATGACGCTTCAACTACTCTATGACGGTTACATTCAACTATTGGCACTTGAACTTCCACTTGACAAGACGTTACACACAATCTACACATGTACCCATGTGAGACAAAATGGCTTGAGCAAGCTATGCAAGACATCACTAACACTTGGACTGTGGTGAGACCAACTCTTCAAAATCCTCATGATGGTCGAAGGTGGTGAATAGATGCCAAGATTGGTCATCCATGATGGTGTCTGTGCACTCAATGGTGACATCTTGCTGAAAGTGAACTCTTGCCTTCGTTGCATCCAGGTACACTAATATGGCTCCTCTTGTTGAACTCCTCTGATAATGTACACATCACCATCTTGAGTGCAGTTGGACCAGCAACATACTAATGCATATTATCTGTTTTGATCTCCAAGCATGTGCTGGTGGCCGTGTGCATCAACTTGTCGAAATACATGTTCAGCTCCAATTGGACTTGCTCCTTGTCTTCGCCTCGGTGAGTTTGACAAAAGGGTGGGATCGCATGTGTGTGGACAATGACATGTATGTTGTTGAATTCCCTTGCACGAAATCAATAGCACTGCTCACCTTGTCTACTCCATGCCAGCTGTTGGGATGGATCTATAACTTTTACAGGCGCAGTTTCATCTGTCTATGCATGTTGTGCCCCCTGTTGTACTTGTTCCTATTGTAACTCATTCTCTCGTCTGTGCAACTCTTGTTCTTCCTTGATTTGTTGATTCAACACATGCAACTCCTTCTCTATTTCTCTCTTTTCCTTTGCGTGATCTTCATGTCGCGTTTTCACCTCATGGCCTCAATCTCCAATGCTACTTTCGTCATGAGTGGATCTACTTTGAACTTACAGCTTTACTCCACCTCTATGTTGTCAACAACCTTCCTCTTACATTCGTCGCATGCAGGTGTGATGCCTTTTGCTATTGTTGATGGTGTTTCTCGTTGTGATTCCATTACCATTCATTTTGATATCCTTGTCCATGAACAACTTGATGTCTTCATGGATAGGCAAGTTCATAAACTCATCATCGACTAGATCCCCAGTTTCTCTCTTAATGGTGTCTTTGACTCTGATCTCCTGGAAGCCATTGTACCGGTGCTGCTGGGAGGTGGACGACAACTGTGATATCTGGAGACATAGAAACACTCACGGCAAGCAATTTTTCAGTTGAAAACCAAAACAAAATGGAGGACTGACATGCAACATATATGTGTGACTGTCCGTGAAGATTGCACAATTTTCACCGAGAGGTTGGGAGACTAACTACCAAGACTGCGAACGACACGGTTCAGGCTACCAGGAGGTTGACTGACTACTAGAACTACACAATGGACAGTCCAGCCTGGCCTGCTGAGGACTGAAACTGCACAATGCACAATTTCAGTCAACAGTGACATGCAACCAACAAACTACATTACGTAGTTTCTGGGGCCAACAGGACACTACGTCCAAGAATTGCACAATGCAAGCCTGGAGATCAATGTTGGGCCAGACTTGCACAATTTTTGGAGGGAAGGCAGAGCCTTCACTTCTAGAAATGCAAAGTGCTAGTCGAGCAAGGCATGGTCCATGCCGAGGAAGCCCAAACCAACCGACGGGTGATGAAAAAAATGAGAACTCTGAATGCATGATGAGATGAGTACAAACAAGAGTGAATGGTTATGCATGTAAATGGTAAGTGTAGGATTCAGAAAATGGGACGCATGCATGTTTGTGAAGCAGGTCATTATGACAGCGACCCTCCGTGTAAAATAAATTTCATGCATGCGACAGCAGTGAGATGCAAATGAAAACTGAAATGGTGCTTCTACAAGCTAACATACATCAAAAGAACAACAAGCGCTCTTGAAATCAAGCAGATAGCACTCACACAAAGTGAAACACAAAAAGTGACATAAACGTTGAGCAAGACATGAAAAGCGGGCTCACCCCGAAACAGCTGAGTTGAATTTGCTGATGACTCCTAGATGCAATGTGGGATGTCAGAGCTCCAAGGTCAATCTAAGGAATGAGCTCTATAGTGTTCGGTTGATGAGTTTTGATAAAATCGAGGTTGTCACGTGCAATCCAAAAATCTAGGAAAAGAGACACTTAGCGGGAGGTTTCTGAAATGATCCTTGCATGTAACCTCCAACTACTAAAAATAGATCCCTGAATAAAGGGATGCCTTTACATGCTACCTTGGGAAAAGTAGTCCATGTATGCAAATCAATTTTGTTCGGTCCTAGAGGGAACTACTCAACTTGAAAGCACATGCATAGATCTGTGAGCCCTGGATGAAAATCTACGCAATTTCTAGGTTGAGCAGAGATGGTTTTCCTAGAGAGATTGCACAATTTCTGGGAGGAACAGGTGACTGTCTCCTAGGATTGCGCAATTTATGGATTGAGCAGTTGTCCTGGGTCAGACTACACAATTTCCTCAAGGAATCATGTCTGACTATATTGCACAATTTCTCAGCCTAGCAGGCTGCCTTGCTGGATTTGTGCAATTTCTACTAGCTGTTGGGTTGGCTATCCCAAAGGGATTGCGCAATTTCTGGGAATAGCAAGTGACTGCTAGCCAAAATTGCATAATTTCTAGGCTAAGCAGTTGTCCTAGGATGAATTGTGCAATTTTTGAGAGGAATACTGTCACGAGGAATTGCGAAATTCTGGAGCCTAGCTAGGTGTCCAACTGGGTTTGCGCAATTTCTGGAGGGAAAGTTGGTTCCCTCCAGAATTGCACAATTCCTAGAGGGAGCACCTCAACTAGCAACTGACACTAAGCCTGGAAAGCAACCTGTGAAGGAGGTGGAACAAAATTGCATGCACAAGCTGACAAGACACTATGAAACAGTTGAAGCTGATGTGCTTGATAGTGCAAGAGATGTTTTTGAGGATGGTTGGTAGGGAGGCTCCAAAACAAAGCTAAGGAAAAATTTTGGAAGGTGTTTGTAGCTGCTACAACACTTGGCAACACACTGTTATAACTCCATCTCTCTAAATGGAACTTGTTCATGAAAATCAAGTCTAACACCTCCAGAAGTATTGTTCAGTTCTATCTTCGTCTTGGTTTCCACACTTGCTTGATTGTAATATGTAGCATCTGTCAGGCTCTTGGTCAGTCGACACACATCCAAGCCAAGTCAATATAGTTTTTTTGATTAGGGATGAAGGGTATATTGGTGCACAAGTCATATGATCGTCAGAGTTTTAGTTTCATCTCTGGTGTTGCTCCACTGCCAGCAGGCCTGGACAGTACCCTGGCAGAGTCACGCAAGAACACAAGCATCGCTCTGCTGCCAGTGAGCTTATTCAGTACCCATGTGGAGTTACTTACATCACTTCTCTGCACAGGAAGCCTTTCTCTTCTTTTGCCTTGTTCATTTTCATTTTTCATTTTTATATTTTCATTTTTTTTCATTTTTTCATCACAGTGCATAGCACTTGTTCATTTCGGAGGTAGAAGAGGGATCTCATCATATTGATAGCATAAGAGTTTGTTCCTTAAGAGAAGTAGTTTATATGTACCTATGACATGCTTTTTAAGGTTTTCCCCCCACCTTACTCTACTTGACTGAGCTGACAAAAGTTAACCCAAAAACAACCAACTAGAGTAGGTGATACTAGTTCGCACGCAAGCGTTGTATTTTCACCAAGTTTCACTTCGAACAGTACGTATTTTCCACTAATGTATAATGGACTGAAGACAACAATTTCTTCATACAGAGGTAGGATGACAAATAACCAAGTATTGATAATTGCACAATTACTCTTATACTTTACCCAACTTGTTTCAAGAGTCACACATGGTTCATGCAAAGCTAACCTACGAACAGAAAAAAGCATACAAACAACAAAACGAAACAAAATCAAGAGTAAATGCATAAGAAAACCAAGAAGCAAATGCGTATGCAAATAGATTAAGAAAACAAACAAGAAAGCAAACAAACATACAAAGAAAGAAGAAAACATGCATGCAAGAAAACAACTCAAAGCAAATACTACTCCTACTCCTAAGCTAACAATGCATGGGTCTACTCACGTGAAGTGATACTTCCAATGAAGCCACTGGTGCATTGGTTGACTGATGTTGGTGAAGGCATGGTTCGCGAACATCACAGTTGCGCAAACCAGCAAGCATGAAATCTATAATGATGAAGACGTACACACTTTGAGCTTACAAGCATCCACAGAACAAAAATGAGTGAAAGCACATGACATGCACTCTATGGACTTCCATGGTGATGTGCTATGTTAGGTTCCTATACAGTTAGGGATCATAATTTTGATTGACTGAGATTAATCCTCATAATATTGTACATACTGTTGGAAATAATACTGAGAGGGGGGGTGAATCAGTATTATCACATTAATAAAACTTTTTCATTTCCAAACTCTGATTCATATATGCTACTTCCACAACTTCTTATGATTAAGTTAATTGATCTTCAATCAGTCCATTAGAACATTATCAACCATATTATCAGTTAGCAGATTCAGTATACATTCAGATAAATCTACAGAAGAAATATCAGATGTGACAGAGTGCATGGGTTACCGGACAGCAAAAAGGGATCAGATGACAGTTCACAAGTAAGCTTTGCCATCAAGTCCAAAGGGGGAGATTGTTGGCATTATGGCTAAAGTGTTGTCCTTGATGGCAAACCATTCAGGTGATAGATCACATTACTTCAAGTCAGCAACAGAGATTGATGATCAGCTATCAAATATTGAAGAAAATAAGGGGT
>APFE031067879.1:0-28512 GCA_000404065.3 Pinus taeda | reverse complement strand
CATATTAAATTTTATTAATATATACAAAATCCTTGAAAAACCCAATGTCTCGTATATATTTAATTCATGTGTATAAATTAACCCCACCCTTTAGTTTAATTATAAACTACATTACTACCCATATCCCACAAAAATATATTAATAACCCCACCTTAGCCTTTAATCCCGTAGTAGAGCACCCCAATGAGATTAACGGTTAAGATAATCTCATACCGATGTGATTAGGCCCATGAGCCCCCCTGAAAACATTATGGTTAAATCACCGCGCAACTCCCATCTCCCGACCACCATTGATCGTCCCTCCTTTACATCAAATGCCTCTCATCCATATTAGGCCGACCCGATGTCTGCCCTATACCCGCCCAATGAGGTTGTTTTCCCCTTGGCCCCTGATGCTACGTTTCAAGCATTGAATGGAATCAAGCGACCCCTCCATAATACCGCCCACACCACAAAAGCAGTGCGATGGACCTCCCAAACTGCTTCCCCTTTTCAACCAAAAACCGCCATTGTTCATCCATTAGGGAAAACCCACCAAAATTCATTGTTTTCCTATAAAACCTTGATTACCCCTCTTTTCACTTTTTTTGCATGTTTGCCTTTGAGAACTCAAAGCATCTTTGCAACTCCTGCAAACTACCGAAATAGCTCACGAACCTCCACAATTTCTCCACAGAAGTTGTAGACGATCTGACACAGTCATCCATCCATACCAGATCTGTACAGACCCCTGTGAACCCCCATCAACTACTAGTTACAGTCAAACTCACCCAATTCCAGGTATTTAATTGTGGAAAACTTGCTCAGTCGTCCAATTCCAGTAAATTTCACACATAACA
The DNA here is from genome assembly GCA_000404065.3 of Pinus taeda. NCBI lineage: Eukaryota > Viridiplantae > Streptophyta > Pinopsida > Pinales > Pinaceae > Pinus > Pinus taeda. The sequence goes on along the minus strand of APFE031067879.1, from coordinate 27,673 downwards.
CTTTAAATTAAGTGGAAAATAATTATATTTATTTTGGTTTTTACACTTTAGACCAAAACCATCTGCAAGAACATCGTTGCCCTAAAAACTTAAAATTACCCCCCATACTCAAATCTACAAGAACTGAGTATGGCTGCCCCAATTGTTATGGATGTGATACCCATCTCTATATCCCATTTAGACCTGGACCACCTTCCCCTAGCTGATAAATATTTCCAAATAAAACATACCACTATCACAGAGCTCTTGCTCAAAATACATTGCCAAAGTAGGGACAAGTTCTTGAACCATGCTGATGAAATTAGCTTTTGGGGGTCAAATTTTCCCAAGTACCAGTTCCCCCAAGTCCACACTTTTCTTGAAATTGTGCACATGTGCTATGCTTGTTACATTCCAAGTCATAGAACCATCATGTCTCATGACCAGAAGGTCCTTTTCACCATCACTGCTGAGTCTATAAATGAAATGTTGCAGCTACAACGAGGGCCAAACCTAACTCCCCTCTCAATTGGAGATCTGTTGGACTTATATCCCAAACTCAGCTCTGCAAAATTAGCCCAATTGCTCCAAACATTCATCAGAGAAGAGAATCACATCCCTAAACACCCCCCCATATTTAGCGACTATATTTTCCCCTTGGGGCCGAAATATTGTAGCCATGATATCTTGTGTTTTGGGTTACTCCACAAGTGAGTATATTGATGAAATTATCCTGGCTTTCATGTCCATCTATACCCTAGGACAACCTCCTACAACAATTTATGACTTTGCCACATTCATAGATGATAGAATGCACGATCAGTTCACAAGAATGGGGAATGAAAGGGTTTTCAAATACTCCTTAGTTTTATACATATGTTCTTATATTATCAATCAGAGAAATTCCCATTCACCCTCCAAAAACTGGACACCAAGGGTCAACCTAGGTTAGTCATTTTTTGGACCCCATCAGTCCACAAGTATCAGTCTCCATAATCTTATTCAGACTTCATTGACTTATTTGTACATCCAGTTATGACAATGTTGACTGGAAACCCTCCTCCAAGAATCAGTCCAGAAATATAGAGAGTCCTTCAACTATTAAAAAAGACCAAGGTGGGTGACTGGTACCTTTATCAGAACCACACATAAATCAGGATATATGGTTGCATGTTTGCACCATATAAGTTGCCAATATACCTCCCTATGAGGTTGTTTTCATTAAATAATATAGGAAAATTGTTAATGAAGATGAGGTAAATTCAATCAATGCCAAGAAGAAGGCCATTTTCAAAATAAAAGACCAACTAGGCCCCTTCATATGCAACTCTAGAGAGGCTAGAAAAGAGGTAGATTTGATACTACAGAATATGAAGTTCCAAAGAAATTTTGTCTGGAGATATGATCCTTTGGAATTGATCACAAAGAAGAGAAAAAAGGTCAAGCTAGGACCTTTCATCCACCATCCCATACCTGAAATAGAAGCATATGCAAACCAAACAGAATGGGTGGAAGGTACCCTAGTAGACTAGGACAACACCAGAATAGATGTAAAGAATGCTCTCATTGATTTAGAAAAGCAGCTTGATGACAGCTCTTTTCTGCAGGTACCGGAAGAACCAGAGACTGCTATGAGTACTCCTCTAATCATGCAGACTCCTTAGAATGAGGAGAAGATCCCAAAAAGAAACAGAGAAGGGGCTTCCACTTGAGGAAGAGCCACCTCTGATTTGCAGCAGGAATCAAACAAGAGGCAAAGGCTAAATCTAGCCTCTGAGCAAGAATATACTAAAGACTCCACTGAGGTCACTAATATAGGAGCAGAAAGAAGGAGACCTACCACTCCATCTGGAGGCATGCAAGAGCCTTCCACATCACAAACTCAGATATTTGAAAGGCAGCTCAATGTGGAAGTGTCTTCTTTCAGAATGCCAACTGACAAAGACCAAGATATCAAAGAAAGGTATAAAGAGATCAAGGCTAGGAATGAGAGGCTTAAGGCCCAAACATATGAAAAATATCTGAATTTAACTCCTACTAATCAAGCAAGGTTAATGTTATCATTTGACATTAAAGAGGGGAAGTTGTAGATGACCTTTATGAAGCCTACAGCCCAGCAACCAAAGACAACATCAGATTTCAAAAGGGTAGATTTTGAAGTGATGGCAAGGGATATTCATCCCATAGACTAGATTTAATTGCATAAATAGGCCGGAGAGATGATATACTCCACCCTAATAGGTAAATCCATAGTTTCCCATCAGCTACAAAACTCCCTGAACAACATCTTAGCACGTTCAGTTGGAGAAGGCCTCCTCACAGGCCAAGGGCACAAGGATCAAGTCCTTAGAGGACTTAGTCATTGAATTGGGACATGATCCCAAGGATATAAAATCCATAGAACAGCTTATCAAAAAGAAGAATGATGACATAGTTGCATTGAAGAAACAGTTAAAAATACCTCAGCTACAGCATCCACAAACATTAGAAGTCCTAAAAGCCCACAAGGGGCCTGAATAACTCATGGACTTAGTCTTCAAATTGAATGACCAATTGAAAGAGACTGAAAAGGAATGGTATGCTTTGATCCAATTAAAACAAGAAGATGTGGCCACCTCTTCAACAAACATTATCCCCACAGTCTCTAGAGTAAGGCCATCCACACTAGCAACATCTTTGGCACCTACAATTCCACTTGCAACACAATCTACATCAGCAGTAGGTGCATAGGGAGAGAAAGTAGCAGAACTTGTGAAAGCCATGGAAGAAATGACCATCTAGGCTACAAAGATGAAAAAGCTAAAGGAAAAGGTAGTAAAGTTGGAAATAGATTGCAAACTAGCCCAACTCAAGCAAAAAGAAGAAACACAAAAGGCACAGAGAATGGGTGAGAGAATCAAAATCCTAGAGAAGGATTTAACACTGGAAAAACCACTTGGACAAACCAAGGAAATGTTGTGGGCCAATATCATTGACTTTGCCAATGATATTTGGCCATCAATCCAAGTTATTTTTAAGCAAACAGAACTAGTAAAGGTAGCTACTGAAGCTATCCAGAAAGTAAAGGAGGAGTTGGGAAATAAGCAAGAGGATGAAAATAGACTCATCCACTTCCTCAGTGGTAAGAATAGATATGAGCTCCAAGAGATAAATATAGAAGATAGGACTATTTCCATTTTAGAAATAAGGAAGGTCCTTTCCAAAAGGAACCTTATGCTTAATTGGGAAGAAAAGTGCCACAATATGCAGGTAGCCATTGATAGGTTAATGGCTAAATTCCAGATTTTGAGGGAGAACGGTTTGCCCAGTCCTATGGTCATGCATGATAAAATAATGACATAGTTGGACTATGGTGATAGACTTAGAAAGCTGGCTAAGGAACAAACCAGTTCTTCATCCATTAAAGCCCTGTCAACAGGCAAAGTATTATATGACACATTTGAGAACTTGTTTTTCCTTGAGCATGAGGTAAAACATTTGTTCCTCACCAAGCCCAATTTTTCAAAGTATACTAAGGCTAATGAAATCTACAGGATAATGGTGAATTTGAAATTACCAGATGCAGAATGGTGGGAGAAAATGACAGATTTACTGTGATAAATAAACAGCTAAAAGTTACTGCACAGTGAAAATGAAGGCAGCAGGGTGTAACAGGTAAAAACAACACAACAGGGTCAAAGAGTATCAGGGTTAAAGAGTATCAGTTGAAAGATGAAATTAAAGAAGACTCCAGCATGAAACTCCACAACCGTAAGCCAGGATAAAGGGCTACACCTCAACCACAAAGGCCAACACAACTGTAATAAAAGGGACAACAAGAAACAGTTCATTAGCTGTCTCTATCTTCTTGCAAGAAGATATTTGTATTTCCTAAAATAAATGTTTTGAGATATTTTGTAATAATTTTTTGTATATATACTTCACAATTCAAAGCATGTAGGTGGATTCTTAGACATTTCTATAGTTTTCTTGATCAAAGATTGTAAGCTATTGTACCATTGTTGGACCAACAAGTTGGATTATTTAATAAAGCAAAGACATTTCACTAGATTCATGTGTAGTGCAAAATACAAACAAGTATCTTCTTTTGTGTTGTCAATTTTCTTTAAAAAAAATTCCATAATATTAAATGTATTTGAAATCTAAATGCTTAATATGGAATGATATCTCAGAACTTGCTTCACTGCACTCTGTTTTGACTATAGGCATTTTGTATGTTTTCTGCTAAAATTATCTAAGTTAAGGAATTCTTGAGTGCTCCTTAGTTCAGGTAGTTTCCCTTTGGTCTATAGTAAAGGATTCTTAACTGCCCTTTGCTCATGATCATCCTATGTTCCTCATTTTAGTCCTGGTTTGAGGATTCTTAAGTGCCCTCTCACCCTAGTTAAGATCATTTCATCTTTTCGACATAAAAACCTGTGTTTCACTCTGCTAGCTTGCCCATTGAACACTCACTTAAATGATTTAATCCCAGTTCTGCTGCCCTTCTTTGACTCCATAGCCCAATAGCTAGAGACACCATTCTATCCCTCTTTATATGGATTCCACCATCCAACTTCCAAATGCAAACACAAAAAACCCCCTTGAGCTTTAAGAACTAGCCTAAAATCCCAGCAAAAAAAGCTAAAACATACAGAGAGAGCCCTCTCTGAGTTATAGGTTGGCTCGAGCCTATACTTAAAAGATTGGTTTGTGGTTACCTCGGTCTTTTCCTTCTTCTGATAACTTCTATGGAAAATTCTAAGTGATAACATGCTACACTGCATGTAGATGTTGAGTGTATGCATTCTCTTGATTTTGACATGCAAGCAAACATGAGAAAGGTATTCCACTTACGTTGTGCAAGTGTGCTTGCTATGTAAGATTCCTCGAATGCATGAGCGATGGGATCGTGTAGTTCGAGTGGAGGAAGTGAAATATGAGTGTTAGATTGACCTTGAATGCAAAGCAAAGAATGATGAGGAGCCATGTGTGTTTCAAAAATTTCCTGATCAGAAGCAAAATCAACCTCAGGATAGCGAGGGCCTGACATAACCATCATCTCAGGTTGCAGTGCCTCCACAGTATTTGGGGTTTCGACTTCGTCAACAAATAGATCATCGTAGACCAGTGGCTTATACAAATTAACAACAAGTGAATGAACATCATGATCAGATGAAGAAGTGGAGAGATCATGACAACCAAGATCGAAAAATGTAGGATGTTCATTGGCATCCTCATGATTTGATGAATTGTGCAGAGAGGTAGATGAGAAGAAAGGATGTTCACCCTCTTTGTTTTCAAAAATGACAGATGACAAATTGGATAGATTTTCAGAGGAAGATGTGTCCTCTCTACAATGTAATGATAGACTAACATCCGACATGTCATGTGAATGATCGGAAGTAGAAACATCTGGAAATGAGTTTTCACAGGGGAAATCAGCAGTGGTAGAATCACAATGGATGTCAGGATAAAGTGGATGAGGTGCAACTGGAAGGGAGCCATCCTTCACTGCAAGTTCTTCTTTATATTCCTGCACATACTCATCACGAATGATGGCACAAGTTGGCTACACAACACCAAATCCATCAACAGCTAGATCCTCGTTCACAACAGATGGTGAGTCCAGAATGGAAGAGCACAAGATGGTACAATCCAAAGTATCAACAGAATTTGAGGATAGAGGTTGAGGGAACAAATCCACTTGACAACCAACAGGCTTGCAAGCCAAATCTATGTAGATATCAGGAGGAGTGGGGTGGGAGGATGTGATAGTTCAACAGATGTGTAGGCATGTTCTCACACATCACTCTACGGTGGTGGAGTAGTTTGATGAGGTGAAGGTGGATAATCACTTGTGACAGCAACTGTACTTGAATGTGATTACGGAGCTCCATCACCAAGTGTGTTGAGCGGGATCTGAATGATTTCAAGAATTGCAAATTTTTGGATATGTGAAGAAGGTACTCAAATATTCCATCGTGAAATTCCTAATCAATATCATCTTCGGGAAATCAATATGAAAGATTGCAAAAGCATGTGTGAAACTGTTCAATGGATTCACGGGTTCTTTTCGTAGTTTCAGAATTTCTTTATCGAGTGCTTTATTGTTAAAGTGATTGAAAGCACGGTCAATCTCTGCGACTAGATGAGCAATATAATGAATATATTTTTCAGGCAGTGTGGCACACTAATGCAATGGGTGCCCTCGAAGCATGTATACAAACAGCACGTAGGTCATGTATTCTTCAAATATTCCATGTCTTTCTCATGAGCCTACAACGCCGACCACGTGCCTAACCAAGGCTATGTAGCCTCCACCATTGTATGTTTTATGTGAAAAGTTATCTGAGAGCTTTTTCAAGATAATGAAGTCGTTTCCATAAGACATAGAATCCGAAAGAGAAACTTTGTAGTTAGTCATGATAGATATGCAAAGATTCAAAATAGATGTGAGGACTCATCTTGTCATTTGGCCCTCCTTCTAACGCCAAAATGTTGATAGTGTTGGAACCGCAAACATGTCAGGGGATCTTGCCGATAAGAAGTCCCAACTAGACCTTATACCATTTGGTGTAGGATTCCCAGAAGTGGGTCGTATAGTATCACCTTCACCGTGGTTTCACACAGAGGCAAGTAAGATTTCCCTGTTGGTAACAAGGGTGTGACATATGCAGTAAGTCAAGGAAGGTGCATGAGCAGTTCTAATACACAGAGGGTGAGGTGAGTGTGCCCCTTGGAAACCTATGAAAGCACATAGTTAAGAAGGGAACACATGAGAAAAGATGCATCACAACATGGAAGGGAAGTAAGCTAGCAATACAAAGTGATGGTTAAACCAACATAGTAAGATTCATACATACATATACAGAAAATAACTACACATGCATTCGTAAGCAAACAGGTACATATATCATTCAGAGTAAAAAAGATAGTTGAAATACAATACGACATATGCATGAATTGTAATGGCTATGTTATATTAAGAAGTGAAAGTTTCAGTCATACAATACAACCATGACCAACCACTAGTTTCGACAGCGGAACGTTACAGTCACTTCCGCCCACTCCTCCAAAGAGATATACTAGCTCTGCACAGTGGAGAAGCCAAGGCTCATTACAATATTGTCCAAGCTTTCTCTTAGATACTCCTATTGGAAGCTTGGCTGACCAAAAGCCTCTACAATTAGTTATGAGGCACTATAAATAGCAAAGAGTAGGGTGACCCTTGACATTCCCCTTTGTGATTGTTCATCTACCTCATGACTCTTCAACTACTCTATGGTTGTTACATTCAACTATTGACACTTGAACTTCCACTTGAAAAGACGTTACATACAATATGCACATGTACCCATGTGAGAAAAAATGTCTTGCGAAAACCATGCAAGACATCACTAACACTTGAACCATTGTGGTGAGACCAACTCTTCGACATCCTCATGGTGGTCGATGGTGGTGAACTGATGCCAAGCTTGGTCATCCGTGATGGTGTCCGTGCGCTCAATGGTGACATCTTGCTTAAAGTGAACTCTTTCCCTTGTTTCATCTAGGTACACTAATATGGCTCCTTTGTCCAACTCATCTGATAATGTGTGCACCACCATCTTGAGTGCAGTTCGACTAGCGACATACTAATGCATAATATGTGTGTTGATCTCCAAGCATGTGCTGGTGGTCATGCACATCAACTTGTTGGAATAGATTTTCAACTCCAATCGGACTTTCTCCTTGTCTTCGCCTCGGTGAGTGTGACAAAAGGGTGGGATCACATGCTTTCTCATAATGACATGCATTCTATTGAATTCCCTTGCATGCGATCAACAACACTTCTCACCTTGTCTGCTCCATGCCAACTTCTAGGATGGGTCTATAACTTGTATGGGAGTAGTTTCATACGTATGTGCATGTTGTGCCCCCTGTTCTACCTGTTCCTATTGTAACTCATTCTCTCGCCTGTGCAACTCTTGTTCTTCCTTGAGTTTATGCTTCGGCACATGCAACTCCTTCTCTGTTTCTCTCTCTACCTTCGTGTGATCTTCGTGTCGTGTCGTCACCTCATAGCCTCAATCTCAAAATCAGCTTTTGTCATGAGTGGATATACTTTGAACTTGCAGCTTTGTTCCACCTCTATGCTGTCAACAACCTTCCTCTTGCATTCGTCGCGCGCATGTATGATAGCTTTTATTATTGTTGATGGTGTTTCTCATTGTGATGTCATTGCCATTCATCTTGATATACTTGTCCATGAACAACTTGATGTCTTCGTAGATAGGTAAGTTCACAGACACTTGATCGACTGCATCCCCATTTGCACTCTTAACGGTGTCTTTGACTCTGCTCTCCTGGAAGCCATTGTACTAGTGCTACTGGGAGGCAGACGACACCTATGACACCTGGAGACATAGCAACACTCATGGAAAGAAATATGTCAGTTGACAAAAACAAATTGGAGGACTAACATGCAACATACCTTTGTGATTGTCCATGAAGATTCTGTAATTTTCACTAGGAGGATGGGAGACTCACTGCTAAGACTACAGACGACATAGTTCAGTTGCCGAGATGCTGACTGGTTGTTGGAGTTGCACAATGGCCAGTCCAACCTGGCTTGCTAAGGACTGAAATTGTGCAATGCTAAATTTCATTTAGTAGTGACATGCAACCAGCAAACTGTATTGCACAGTTTCTAGGGCCAACAAGACACTACCTCCAAGAATAGTGAAACGCAAGTTTGGAGGTCAGTGTTGGGCCAAAATTGCACAATTTCTGGAGGGAAGGAAAATCCTTCACTTCCGGAAATGCGCAGTGCTAGTCGAGCAAGGCACGGTCCGAGCCAAGGAAGTCCAGACCGGCTGACAGGTGATTGAAAACATGAGAAGTCTTAATGCATGATGAGATGAGTGCAAACAAGAGTGAATGATTATGCATTCAAACAGTAAGTGCAAGATTCAGAAAATAGGACGCATGCATGTGTATGAAGCAGGTCGCCACAACGGCGACCGTTTGTGCAAAAACAGTGTCATGCATGCGATAACAATGAGATGCGAACGAAAACTGAAACAACGCTTCTACAAGCTAACATACATAAAAATGATAGCAAGTACTCACTGAAATCAAGCAGACAACACTCACACAAAGTGAAACACAAAAAGCAACAGAAACATCATGCAAGACATAAAAAGTGGGCTTACCCCAAAACAGTTGAGTGGAATTTTCCGACAAATCCTAGATGCAATATGGGATGTCAGAGTTGCAAGGTCAATGTGGGGAATATTCTCTGTAGTTTCTGGTTGATGAGTTTTGATAAAATCAAGGTTGTGACGCGCATGCCACAAATATAGGAAAACAGACACTTAGGAGGAGGTTTCTGAAATGATCGTTGCATGTAAGCTCCAACTGCTAAAAGTAGATCCCTAAATCAATGGATTCCTTTGCATGCTACCTCAGGAAATCAATCCATGTATTGAAATCAGTCTTGTTCGGTCTCGGAGGGAACCATCAACCTAAAGGCACATGCATCGGTCTGTGAGCCTCGAATGAAAATATATGCAGTTTCTCGATTGACCAGAGATGGTTTTCCCAGAGGGATTGCACAATTTCTAGGAGGAATAGGTGATTGTCTCCCAGGATTGCACAATTTTGGGACTGAGCAGCAGTCCTAGGTCAATTTTATAAAGGACGCCTATATGACTGTATTGTGCAATTTCTTAGTCGAGCAGGATGCCTAGCTAGATTTGCACAATTTTTGCTAGCTATTGGGTTGGATTTCCCAAATGGATTACGAATTTCTATGAGTAGCAGGTTACTGTTGCCTAGATTTTCACAATTTCTAGGCTAAACAACTATCCTAGGATGAATTGCGCAAGTTTTGAGAGGAAGATTCTCAGGAAGAATTACGCAATTCTAGAGCCTAGCTGGGTGTCCAACTGGGTTTGCACAATTTCTGGAGGGAAGACTGGTTCCCCTCCAGAATTGTACAATTCCCAGTGGGTGTTGCTCAACCAACAACCGACATTAAGTCTGGAAACCATCATGTGAAGGAGGTGGAACAAACTTGCATGCATGGGCTGACAAGACTCTATGAAACAGTTGAAACTGATGTGCAAGACAGTGCAAGACTTGAGGATGGTCGATAGGGAGGCTCCAAAATGAAGCTAACGCAAACTTTTGGAGGGTGGTTGTGGCTGCTACAACAGGTTGACACCAAATAATCAAATCAGGAAAAGAAAGAGCTTCGGGAAACATGTACTGAGGAAAGTTCGATTCCCAAAGGTTTATTTCATCCTCTGAATCAACGTATGTTTTTCTGAGCCAATTCTGCAATCTGAGCATGTCAAATTCATACGCAATATCTGTGATTTCTAAGTATTTTTCAATTAATGAGATATGGTCCAGATCAAGAGGATCGAAAGTTTGTGGGTTATCCTGTGCTGAAGAAGAACCAGCAAAAGATTTTTCCTTCTTCTTAGGAGCCATAATATTAGATAGAAATTTGTAATATGACAAAAAACTGCAAAGATAGCTGAGAAATTATTTAGGTTACAGACTTGGCTCAATAGAAAATTTGCAGGAAACTGAATAATTTAGAAGCAATGGAATAGTAAGAAAAGCAGTTGTAACAGAAACAATGAGTATTTATAGGGAAATTTAAGCTACTATTACGGCAGAAGCCGTTAATAATGAGCTAATCGGTAAATTAATAACTTGACAGGAAAGGGTTGTAGCAACGGATAAGCATTTACGATGCAACAAGAAAGCATTTATTCGGCAACGGATAGTGGGAATGGTTAACAAGAATGGCTATGAAAATAGGTGGAGGGAACGTGGCACAAAAGGACTGAACAAAGGTGGCGTGGAAGGATTGGACGTTGAGGTGGTATCAGAAGACGCGGGAGTGAGAACAGCATATTTCAAAAGGGGGGTGGTGGTAAGCAGTTTAGAGTGGGGGGGCTATGAAGCATTGAGAGGGCAACACGTAGGTGGGGTTCCACACGAGCAAAACCGCTTTTCGTACCCCCCCAGTTTAGAGTGGGGGGGCTATGAAGCATTGAGAGGGCAACACATAGGTGGGGTTCCACACGAGCAAAATCTCTTTTCGCATCCCCCCCCCCGGTTGTTATCTCGTTTCATAACTACGGGTGTGAAGCGCTTCCCCACCTTTGATCTGCGCGGGAAGGGCAGAAACCGTTGATTTCGGTTTGATCATTAACACTTGCTGACAAACATCTTTGTCGTATATGACCTTGATTTAAAAAGCATTTACATATAACCCTTTACAATAATTAATCACCACTTAAGTGGGGTAATTAACAATAATAAAAATTAATACAATCACGGTCGCATTTAGACTAGCTTCCCTTAATAATCTAATCAACTATTCTAAACCTAATCTATATGACTTTAGGCCAATTTTTAAGCATATTATGCCTTTTATTTGTCATAATCTAACCTAGTTTCTAATTTTCAACCAATATTAAACTCTTTGGTTGAATTTATTCTCTAGTATAGAACAAAAATTTAAATGATCTGATCAAGATTAAACAATTTGATTTAGATCATAAGAAAAGGTTGTGGAATAAAAACAAACTACACACAGACCTTTATTATTACAAAATGGAATTTATTCATGAAATGGCACTTTAACAAGCACACTTATTCAACTCTTTTTGACTTTCTTTTGATGGGGTTCTATTTCATCTCTTTTTATTTTTCTATTTTTTCATATTTTCACTTTTTTTCTTTATTTTTTATACCCTCTTCTATAAAAGAACAACTAACTTATCAAAAATAAATAATGTTACAATAGTCTCAAAATTTAGGATGATAATTGAACTTGAGAGAATTAAAGCCATATCACAAATCCACTTTCCTCAAAATAAATAAACAACGCTCTCTTTTTTGGGAAAAATTAACTTTTTCAGACATTGTATACACAATTTTGCAAAAATAGTAAGACCATTGCAAAGCATGGTAAAAATTACACACTTTTTAAATGGAACAATTTAGAGAGTGAATCTTTTAGATTGATTAAGGAAGTAATCATGCAAGCGCCAACATTTATTTCACTTGATTTTTATAAAGAATTTGTTCTTTATACTTTTGCTTCATATCAATCTTGCACAACAGTCTTGACCTAAAAGAATTATCAAAACTCTAAGATTCATATTTCATTCATGAGTACAGGATTCCAAGGAATAGAACTTAATTATTATGAGGTGGAAAAACAATCCTACACAGTATTTAAAGCCATAAAATGTTTTAGGTCTTTTATGCTAAAATATTCTACTAAAGTAATTGGTCTATATTCCTCTATTAGGTAGTTACTTGTGCAAAAAAGATATTGGAGATAAGAGAGGTTATTGGATGGAAACTCTCCAAGAATATTACATTAAATTAAAACCATCAAAAATTGATAGAGGTCAAGGAATTTGTAGGCTAGCAACAAAATTATTTGATTCGAAGTTAGGTAATTCACTAAAAAACATGATGAATTAGATGTTGAAATATAGGAATTAAGTATTTCATCTCATTCCTCCAACTCTTGGTACTATGATCTTAAATTCATCTTAACCCATGGATTTTCCCTATAGCACTTAGAACCTTAAAAAAGGAGAACTATTAGATTAAAATCAAAACAATGTCAATTCATTAATGGAGTATTGTTTAGAAAAAAAATTATTTAGTTGTACTTAGATGCTTGGAAAAGTTGGATGTTGATAAAGTGTTGTCAGAATTGTATGATGGTCCTACAAATGGACATTTTGAAGGAGATACTACTACTAATAAAAACTTTTGATCATGTTATTACTATCAAACCTTATTTAAATATGCTCATGCTTATGTTGGAAAGTGTAATATCTACCTGACATCAACTAGAAGAGAAAAGAATCCAACCTTCCCACTTCAACTAGTGATGGTTGAGGAACCATTTGATCAGTGAGTTTTATACATTATTGGAGAAATTTCTCCAATCTCTTCACAACAGCATGAACACATTTCAACAATAGTTGTTTACTTCACTAAATGAGCAAAAGTGATTCCTCTTAAAAATATTAACCAACAACAAGTAATATCATTTATTGAATAATTGTTGATTACCAGGTTTGGTCTCCCAAGCACATTGATTTTTTATAGCACCTCAATTTTTTCTTCAATCAAGTAAAATAAGTTTGCTTTGGATAAGGGTATTAAAATAAAATACTCTACAAACTATTATACACAAGGAAATGGTTTGGAAAAATCAACCAATAAAAGCCCTCTCAGGATTATCAAGAAAACTATCACTGAAAATCATATAAACTAGCATAAATCCCTTTTGAATGTGTTGTGGGATGACAGGGTCATTCTCAAGATTAGTTTGGTTAAATTTTAGAAATTAAAGTGTAGATCCAATATTGCTCATGAAATTTACTAAATCACGGGACTTGAATCTACTTTATTGATCTGTGGAAGTTAATTCACTATCTAGAACAAGAATCATAGACATGCAAAAGGAATCATCACACATACACAGAGATTTATCTAGGGGAAAGTGTTGTCTAGGTAAGTCCTCTCTACAGACAGAGAAGATCCCTCTAGCCCAATGAGTGGGTCTAGCAACCTAAGTGACAATCTACTAGACACTTTCCTAGGTTACAATTGAAAAGAGAGATGAAGAAGATGGCCTACCTCGTTCTGATGCTATCAAGTTGTCCTTTTTTGAATATCTCTAATCACTTGCGTCACAGGCTCATTCCTACTTATCACATCATTTATGCACCTGCACAAGAGATCAAGACACAATAAGGCATGTAAATACAAATAGCATATTCAAAGGCAGCCTACTTAACTGATCAAGGAATGTTAAGATAGATTATACATGAGCATACACATCAATGGAAAATGAACCAACAATTGTATATTAATAGAAAATAAGGGGAAGCATACAACCAAGCCTCGATGTTGATAGGCTCTCCTTTAAATGAATATCCAATTCCAATATAATCCATCCAAGCACTCCTTCTCCAAGCCAAATGAGTAGCATAAAGGCACAATCTTAGCATAAGGGTGCAAACAGACATAGACCAACCATTTGGGAATGGGAGAGGATGAATATATAGGTTGGGAAAGAAAGTTAGGATCTCTGCAAAGATAGGAGTAGGCCCTTATCTCAACGAGGTAGCTCATAGGGATAAGACCAAGAGGCCAAGTTGGGAGAATTCGACCTAATCTATGTCGAACAACCTCCAGCTCACCACTCTAGAAGCTTATAGATCAGGAAGCTTCTCATCCTCTTTGGGAAAATTGCCTTTTTGGGATCATCAAGGGTATACAAGTGAACAAATCAATGCCATTGTGTGTCAAGTATGATGCAACAGGTGATCATCGTTTTTTTTAGTCTCATAAGGGCGATGTTTCTCAAATTAGGGTTATAGATCTATTTCCTTCAAGGGAAAATCAAGGCATTTTCCAATCAATGTCTTAGGAAGGATCTAAGATACATATATGAATGAGTACACTGCATGATGATCATGTTTTGGGTACTTCGGGGTATGTCATGGGGAAGTGCAGGAGGTGTGACAAAATATTGTGTAATAGAAAGCAACTGCTCAAAACACCTTACTATCTATATTGCATTAATCAGAGAATATAGCATAAATACAATGTTTTCTCATGCCTGAGCACACCCTAAAATTGTATAGTCTATCCCTCTACCTGACTTACTGAACCTAGCCAACACTTAGCCAATTTCAAGCCTTCCCAAGATCCTAAATCCTTGCGCTATTCCTTGAGGAATTAGGCCCCTATTAATTAGGAAATTCCCTCATCTAGATTGTGAAATTCTTCTAGGCTCTTTCTTTGACTGCATGCACCACCTATACACATTGAAATATTTTACAACTGATAGTACACTACCTTGGAATCTCCATCTGAACTGGGTAACTCAAATTCTTTGCATGCATTAGCTAATTTAGGTTGATTGATTAGTTATTTGGATGATCACCGAGTGTGGTTGAAGTTCCACTTCCACAACTTGACCTTCCACTAGTTCCTCCAATAGTTAGAACTAATTTAACTAACCATAACTCAACTTAACTTAATTAAGTTGCTACAACTAAATTAACTCAACCTAGGCTCCTAAAATTTAGGAACCCACTGCACACAACTGAACTGCATGTCCATAACTCTAATTAATTGAGCTAGACTCCTAATTTTTAGGAATCAACTTAAGTAAACTGAACTTCAACTCATTAACTTGAATTCATTGTTCTCAACTGGGTGACAAGCACTATGTCACCTCAATTATCTCCTCCAAGTTGTCTGCTAATGTGGAAATTTAACTTTTCTCAATTTTAATTAAGGTAAAAATCAAAATTGAGACTCTCTTGCTGCATTTTCAACACTCCCTCTCAGCAATAAATAGATTACTAGCCACCCCTATCGTGCACCTATGGAATGTACTACATGCAACACCTCTCATTGTTGTTGCTACAACTACAACATCTACAACTAAGAAGCATCCAAAAAAACAAATTGAATCAATTGTATCTACAATTGTCTACTGGGGAAATTGTTTTGTTGATGACTCTGCTATTTAGCCTCCTGTTATATTGTCAACACTCCTCTGCACTTCAGTATTTGATTAACATTGATCCTCCTACTAATGAATATTATGGGCCCTCGTAGCAAGGTAATGATCCATTAGAAAAATGCCTCAATGGACCCTGCCCAAATTTCTGATATTCTTGGACTAATGATCTACATTGCTCCACCTTGCTCCCGGAGGTATAATTGCATGTTCCCCCTCTTCCCACTTGGTTCAACTCTTCCCTTGCTAGATGTATATGCTTGAGTGGATGTCTCCACTCTTCCTCATGTTTGCTTCTCCATTTATGATTGCTCCACAACTTCTTGAGGCTTCTTCTGAGGCTGCATGTTGAGAGGTCTAACATGTTCCCTCTCAACCACCATATGTCTAGTCTTTGCCTTGCTCCTTGGGGATTTGCATGCATCTTCTATCTCAAGTGCATACAGGTTCTTGACTCAAACCTCGATCTACTTCACCTATCCTGTGGCAATGTCTCTTAGGAATTCCTTTACCTTGTTGAATATCACATCATAATCATAGTCTTCCAAAAATGTTATGAAGACAAGATTCTTCTTTACACCCGGAACAAACATCACATCCTTGAGCCTGAGAGGGGAGCTCGACTCCCTCTTAAAGGTGATTGTACCAATCCCGGTCATGTTGTACCATCCGTCATCTCCAAACTCAATGTTCATATAGAGATCTTTCTCCTCCAAGTCACTGAAAAATTCTCTATTATTCGTCAATGGAATGAGGCACCACTATCCAATTACCACATGCTCCCCATCATTGTGCTAGTCATGCATTCAATGAGAGTGAAGTCAAGCTCGAACTGTGAAGCCAAAGCTTCACCTATTGTTGATACTGTAATCTCCTTCTTTCTTGCCTTCCTATGTGGGCACTTCGTGGCATAGTGCCTGAATTCATGACAGTGAAAGCACTTGATTTTGGACAAGTCTTTCTTCTTTCCCTTTTGGCTGGAATTAGCCTCAAATTGGGATTTCGTCCCCTTGGCCTTCCTTCCTTTGCTGAATAATTCAAATTCCTCTTCCTCTACTTTGGATGAGATCCCATCTCCGGTATTCCACCTTATTTCCTCTTGCACCAAGTTGGACCATAGGCGCTCCTAATTTGGTAGTTTCTCACTCCCATTCACTGAATCTTGGTAGTTGTGTCAGCTCCTGGGAAGGCCTAGAAGGGATAGGCCTACAAAATCATCCTCTGCTACAGTAACCCCAACATGACCAAGTTCATCACGACATTGTGTGAACTTGCTCAGGTATTGTGGAATGGTCTCGTTCTTCTGCATCTTGATATTTCAAAGCATGCCCTTGAGTGCCAGCTTCATGTGGTCACTTCTATTCTGGAACAAATATGTTAGTGCTTGCCACATTGCATATGAATTCTTTTTCCCATGGATATTTGAGACAATATGGTCTCGTACTCCCTCCAATATGATTATTCTTTCCTTGGAAACACTTCTTCCATTATGTTAGATCCTTAGCATCAAATGCTACTAGTTTCGAAATATCATTATCAATGAATTCCTTCAACCCATTATCTTCTAGTATTTCCTCCATGCAGTCCTTCAATGCAACATAATTCGAGCTTCTATCAAGGGCGTACTCGAGCCTTAGTCCATTTAAATCCATCTTCTCAGTCTTGAAGAAATCCTACAACCCGATATGCAACCTTGAACCTCCTGTAATGACAACTTTGAAATCTTTGTTCTACAGTGATTCCAACTCTAGTACCATGTAGAAATTAATGTGTAGATTCAATATTGCTCATGAAATTCACTAAATCACAAGACTTGAAGATACTCTACTGATCTGCAAAAGCTAATTCACCATCTAGAACAAGAATCATAGACATACAAAAGGAAACATCACACATGCACCGAGATTTATTCAGGGGAAAGCAACTACTCAAAACCCATTACTATCTATATTGCATTAATCAAAGAATAGAGAATAAATACAATGCTTGCTCAAGCCTGAGCACAACCTGCAATTGTATAGTTTATCCCTCTTCCTGACTGACTGAACTTGGCCAACACTTAACCAATTTCAAGCCTTCCCAAGCTCCTAATTCCTTGCATTGTTCCTTGAGGAATTTGGCCCCTATTAATTAGGAAATTCCCTCATCTGGATTGTGCAATTATTCTAGGCTCTTCCTCTTACTACATGTACACATTGGAATCTGCTACAACTAATAGTACATTACCTTGGAATCTCCATCTCAACTGGGTAGCTTGAATTCTTTGCATGCATGAGTTAATTTACATTGATTGATTAGTTATCTGGATAATCACTGAGTTTGGTTGAAGTTCCACTTACACAACTTGACCTTCCAGTAGTTCCTCCAACAATTAGAACTATTTTAACTGGCCATAAATCAATTTAACTTAATTAAATTGCTACAACTGAATTAACTTAACCTAGGCTCCTAAAATTTAGGAACCAACTGCACACAACTAAACTTCATGCCCCTAACTCGAATTAAATGAGCTAGACTCCTATATTTAAGGAATCAACTCAAGTAAATTGAACTTCAACTCATTAACTCGAATTGATTGTTCTTAACTGAGTGACAAGTGCTATGCCACCTCATTTAACTCCTCCAAGTTGTTTGTTGATGTAGAAATTTGAATTTTCTCAATTTTAATTAAGTCAAAAATAGAAATTGAGACTTTCTTGTTGCATTTTAAACATAACTTCCCATGGTTCCTTGTATATGGCAAGGAATTCATTCTACCATCTGAATGGTGCTTTACCCTCTCTCCAACTGGCTTAGTCAGTTAGAGAAGATCCCTAGCCAAAGATGTAAGAACACATTGAGCAATTATTAAAATGAGAAGAAGGAATAAATCCAAAACAAAAGACTATTTATGAGCATCAAAAAATTATTAAAAAATGGTTTAATATCCATTTAGTTAGCAACAAAAAATTTAATGTCAGTTATATAGTTATGAATTGGGACAAAGCCCGTGAATAAAAGGGTAATCACACAATTTCAAAAATTGTGGCTTGTTCCATTTCAAATATCCCAAGAGGTCGGCCCTTCAAAATATATTCTTCGATCATTGGAGAGGGAGAAAAAATCCCTCCCTGTGAACAACCCAATTCTTAAGAGAAAATTTTCATAAATATGTGTAAATCCTGTGAATTTGCATATCAATTGTATTATTTATTCATTTTGTTCATATCTATTCAAAAAGAAAATCTCCCTTAAATTTTCTTTCTGAATTTATTGTCTGTTGATCAAGATTAAATTCTTGGTGTCACATCCTAAGAAATTATTTATGGGATGACTCTTTATAATGCACATTTATTAATTAAATGGTAGTAAAAATTATGATTCCAATAAGTAACACCTAATTATGATGAATAAAACTTTTATATCTGATTTATTCTTATATAGGATTCATATTCATGGAAATTACCTAAAGGATTATTCCTCATGAGAGACCATCCACTTCACACTAAAATGAAAAGTACTATTTATCATAAATGAATGAAACAAGAGGGGTAAGTTTTATGCATTCTGGTAATGCATAAAAGAAATTGTATATATAAATAAATATAAAGGGTGGTTGTAAATTTAACATGAGAATTTGAAAAGCATAAAAAGTATGGGAAGTGTATCTAAACCCATCAAGACTATGGATGCTCGTTGGTAGTGAAGCAATATTGGGTCAAGGAAATATGAGTTGAACAAATTGCAAATAAATTTTTTGTATAAAATTATGCCCTCTAGTTGTATTCATACTTGCATTATTGAGTATTATCTTAAAAGAAGTTGAACTCCATTACTTTCCTCATGCGAAGAATGATTATTTTAAAGTTATGAGTATCATAAGTGAATTTCTTAAATCTTTTTAATGAAGTATTAAAAGAAAAATTCATGATTATGTATGAAAATTCTAGGATCATATTCTACTTCTATTTAATTGTTATTTTTGCCTAAAATATGTATATTGAAAGAGATAATTGCTTCTTTCAGTGTGTTTCTAGATATTTTTATTTTTGTGGTGTAACAACAACTCCTCGTAATATCAAATATTGGCATAATGATCCTCAAATCTTTACAAAATATCAAATATCGAAACTATGTGTTGTTGTATTTCTAATTTATTCCAATACGCCGATAAGAATAGGAACTTGGCCTATCGTTCCTATATCACATATCAAAACAAAACTATTGGTTAAATGTTAAAATTGATATCTAATATCTCTATATACAATTAACAATGAAAAAACATCTTGTAATAGATTTCATTAGTGATTTTCTTGTCAACCAATATCAGGTATGAGAGGTTCATTTTAATAAAATATGTTCGAGTCTACCAATATTTGGTGCATTACATATCGGGTATCAGAATAACCCTTTAAAACATAAAAACTTCACAAAACTCCGATATGGTGATATGACACCTCGACATGCCATCTCAGATTCAATGACGAAATGTCATATTACATGTGGCTATGGCTATGGCTATGTTGATGTGCAGGTGACATGTGCCACTAAATGTCATCTTACATGTGATTATGCCATATGGCTATGTTTATGTGCAGTTAATTAGTTCAAATGCCTTAACTAATTAAGGATGGTTACTAGGATGAGGATCATCTTCATGTGAAGGATGATAGTTTATACCCCATTGCTCGATGTTACCGGGAATAGTGTCCACTCGGAGCTGCTATTCCCACTAAGACTGGTAGCTATCTTAGAAACAAACAAGTAAAGACTAATTTCGTTTTCCTTTATGAAAATAGATAAGAGTGGAACAAAGGACACCAACATTAGTCTTGCTCTTGGTTCCTTACTTGATTCCTCTCCTTCTTGATAGATCTTTGCCACTTCTTCTTCGTCTAACCAGCTTCAAAGAGCATCTGTGGAATCAAAGAAGCATACTACTATCGAAGAACAGAGATCTATATTCATAAATAACACAGGACTAGATATGTATTAACCAAACAAATGCATATACATTCAAACATACAAGAATATGGAGGAAAACTTGAATAGATTTATTAATATCAAGAATAGCAAGAGGATTACAACCAATAGTTCTGACCCAGCATCATCCTCCAGCAAGAAATCCCTTCTTCACCTCAAGTAAAGCTTAGATCACCCAACACTATGAAGTTTCACCATAAAACCAACAGCACTTCTCTACAAGATACAAGATTCCAGCCTTCTGGATCTCTGTGATGAGGGATCCATATATAGATGATTGTAGGGGGGTGAGTCATCTTCTAGGGTCTTGATTAGTGTCCTCTCTCTGATAGTTCTTGATTCCACTTGGAGACTGATGATCTCTTACTCATCCCTGGTTAAAAACAAAGAGGCAAGTGTCAGAGGGGAAGCTTCTAGAAGATTCCATGATCTTCCACCTCGCAAATTGTCCCTGCCATTTGTCCATTCCCGACCATCGCACCATACAGAGGGGCCATTTAGTATGCATCGCACCTTTTACTGGGAAGGTGATATGCATCGCACCCTCTGCACTGGGTATTCAGTATGGTCCAGTGTTGACCATTTCTGAGCAGGTTTTAGTGGAGAACTTCTGGGAGATGATGTAACCAGCTGACCTTGTTCCTTTAGGCAGTGAAGCAACACTTTTAGGGACTTAGGAGCCCTTAGTTATGGACATTTATCATTGGGGTGCAGTTCCCAAAAATGTCTATAACACCTATGATTTTCCATCTCTTATCCTTAGATCTCATCCTCTCATCAAGAGTGGATCTCAATCCCAAGATTGGTAAAAGGATAAGAACTCCCAACTTTCCTTACTCCTCTATATATTAACGACCTTCCATATGTAAGGGGTTGGCTTTTGGAAAGTGATTATACCCTTATGTTGTTGTTGCAAGAGTTATCCTTTCATGCATTTACGGTAATTGGAGGTACACTTTGTGACAAAGGAAAGACAATTCAACAACATGGAGGAGCACTTCTACAAGATCGACACCTCTTTATGGTTGTAACTCACTCCATTTATATCAATACAAAGAGTTCTTTTGTTTTCCTATATGTGATGTCGTTATTTCATGTATTTCAATACCATGTTGATATGTTGAATGAAGTAAATAGATGATGCTACATAGATCTCATAGTTTCTTGGCTTGTGTTGTCTAGCTGTGCATGTTCTAATTTTGGTAGCTAGAGCTAGGATTGGTGCATTCAAGCCAAAGAATGAGTGAAACATACGACAGATTCCAAGTAGGTTTCTTCCCCTCATCTACTTACTTTAAGGAAAACATTCAGTGATTTTTCATTCTGTTGTTCTAGGTTAGTCACCAAACCTAGGGGAGATATTTATGTCTGTAATCATAAATCCTGCATAACAAAGATTAGCAAAGACCCAAAATAGTTACTACCCCACCAAGGGTGAAACCAACAACATGAGACAAAATGAGTAGTCTTAGTGGATTGCAAATATTGAGAAAATAAGAAATATAAACTAACTAAAGACTCAAAGAGAAACATATCTATAGCCCTAAGGGCCAACTTGAATAGCAAGAACTGAAATGAAAATGTATGGAACCTAAGCATTAGGATGACAATGAAGTATCAAGGTTGATAGGTTGTTCCTCAACCTTGCATGGAAAGGGGATTGGAAATCTAGGTGGATAATCCATCTCAAACCTAGATAGCAGGCATTCCACATCAAGCATAAGATCTTTGAGCTCATCTAGGTTGTGCAAGAGATTCCCTGTGTAATATCTTCTATCAACCCGAATTTTTCCTAGCAACAACTTGACATGTCAATATAAACAAACAGTATTCAAATAACGATTTTGGTGGCCCCATAAATTACCTGTCTCTGGAACCCAAGACATAATGGCAACCATGGCATAATAAAAAATGATAACCATTTAAATTTATATATTATATTTTCTCTCTTTTATTAAAATTTTACTCTTAAAAAACCCAAAAGACTTCTTAAATTATTTAATTTTTAAAGTCGGATTTATGGCTAAATAATCAGCATGGCCAAGACTTTATATATAAATAAACCTTATAAATAAATAAGGCCTAATGTTAAGAACCACCACAATTGAAACATGGAAATGATGATCAAATGGAGGGAGAGAGGGGCTTTATAGGCTTGATTTAAATTAATTTCCCCTCAAACCCTCTTTCTAATGTTTATAACTTGACACTTTTTCAAAATTTAAATGTTGCTGACTTTATGGCTTCCTTTTGTCCTGAAATTGGTTGAACTGATGCTTTTTCTTGAAAATTTTTGCAGGGATAGCTTCTGAGGAATCTTGGCAAAGGGGACCAGGGCTACATATTGACTTTTGATGAATTTTTACAACCTTTTACAAAATGAGAAAATAACCTTGTCTTTAAAAACAAGGTTTTTAAATCCAAGGTAAAAATTAGCTGTACAAGATGAAATCTTTTGAAGAAATACTTTGATAGTCATCCCTCTGGCCTGCTGGGCATTTATTGACTTTTAAAGACATGACCTCAAAGACAAAATGAACCTAAACCCTATACCTAGGACTTTTGACCTCCAGACAAGACAAGTAACCTTGAAAGAGTTTATTGATTGAAACAACTTGATCCAGCAGTGCCAAGAGGGGAATAAAGACACTGGCTCCTCCATCAGGGTTATGGCATGCCTAATGGAATGCAATGAGATGACATTGATGAGACACCTACTTATGCAAATGCAAAGAGTTTTTAATCACTGATGGAGGGCTCCTAGACCGACTCTAACATTGGCTCCAATGGGGATGGTAGCTCCTTGGAGGTGCCAAGAACCTTAGACCTCTGGGAGAGCAGAACAGTGCGTTATCCATTGGGAAATGGAGTCATTATTTACATATTTGACCCAAACCGAGACAGCTTTTATTGTCTTAAAAAGTGACTGAAAATTGGACCAATTTTGACTTAAACTGACTTCAACTTTAAACAAAAAATGAACTGATACAAACAACATGATAAACTCACACCAACTAGTCTTCATCTTCAGAATTATAGCCTTCACCGCAGGCCCCAGACTAAAGACGAAATATCAGTTCACACTTGCAGTGAAATAAAAGTAAAGTGGTAATTACAATGATAATGACTAGAGCAGAAAATGCTCAGACATGATACCTTTTGAGCAGCCGGCCATTGACCGACCCACTGAAACATTCATCACCATTCATTTCTTTGAGAGGAAAGGCATTTGAACCGCGGTATGCTGCAATTTTGTAAGGACCTTTCCACAAGTTGTCAAACTTTCCATGTTTCCCTTTGTCTTCATTTCAAGCATCCCACCTCAAAACCACATCATCGATTTGGAAATCATCCGGTTTTGCTTTCCTGTCATGGATTTTCTTTATGCACTCTTGCAATTTGAGAGTATTGTGAAGAACCTCCTCCCGTGTCTGCTGCAAATGAATCATTTGACCAATCCGCCTTTGCATTGGATCCTCCTCACCACCAACTTCTTGAAGCAATTTTGCTACTGGAATACTAAGCGAAGTAGGAAACACTGCATCTGTCCCGTAAACCAGTTCAAAGGGTGACATACCAATTGACTTTTTCTGACTTACACGATCAGCCCATAATGCATTTACTAACTTTTTGTGCCAGCTCTTCTTGTTGATTTCCAGCAATTTGTTTATGATGTTTACCAAAGATTTATTCGAAGATTCAGCCAGCCCATTTCCTTGCGGATGATAGGCGGTCGAATGCCCCAAACTGATATTATATTTTTAGCAAAAATCAACCATCTTCTTAGATTTAAACGTTGTTGCATTATCTGTAACCAACTTATGTGGACAACCGAAACGTGACAAAATGTTGTTTTCAAGGAAAGAAATAATTACCAAGTCTGTGGCCTGCCGGGTGGGAATGGCTTCAATCCATTTCGTGAAGTAATCAGTGGCTGTCAATATCCATCGATGCTGTCTGGAACATGCTGGATGAATTTCGCCGATGAAATCCAAGCCCCACTGTTGAAATGGTGCGCTGACTTCAATGGGTTTGAGCGGCAATGGCTGTAATTTCTGCTTCCTTGAAAAAATTGACATTCGTGACAACTCTTGGCTACTTTATATACATTTGAAAACAATGAAGGCCAATAAAAACCAGCCCTTAGGATCTTGTTTTCCGTGGTCTTCCAAAACAAGTGGCCCTCGCAGTCACCTTTGTGAAAATCCTCTACAGCTCTCTTAGCTTCCTCCTCGACCAAACAGTTCAGCAATATGCCACTGGGGTCTTTCCAATATAGTGCAGATTTGATGATGCAAAATTTGGCAGCCTTTAATTTCAATGTCCTAGCTTTGTTTTGAGGCATCCCGGGAGGTGAAGACAAATTTTGAAGCACATATAAAATATCAGCATACCAAGGAGAAGAAATAAAGATGTCGGATACCTGTAGAGCTGAATTCTCCTCGTCTTCATCGGATAGGGCAGCTATTAAATTAATGTCTAGGACATGGAGATTTGTTTCAGCCATCAATTTAGCGAGACCTTGACCCTTAATGAGCTTGGTAGGC
Source organism: Pinus taeda (assembly GCA_000404065.3). Lineage (NCBI taxonomy): Eukaryota > Viridiplantae > Streptophyta > Pinopsida > Pinales > Pinaceae > Pinus > Pinus taeda. The sequence continues at coordinate 2,632 of APFE031067879.1, read as the reverse complement.
TTAATTTCCACATCATATTCTAATAGTGCAACAATCCACTTACCCCGCCTTCCTTCCGGTTTCGCTTGTACCAAAACATCTTTCACAGCCGCGTTAGGAACATATGCCAAAATGTGGGAATTCAGTATATACACACGGAAATCTTTCAAGGCTTTTACTAGCGCCAATGCTTGTTTTTCAATGATATTGTACTTCAGCGCTCTGTCTCTTATAATACGACTAAAAAAAGCGATGGGCTTCTCAACTCCATCTCTCTTTTGCATCAGCACAGCTGCCAATGTATGCTCAGAAGCAAATGAAAATAAAATAAAATCTTGTGTATAATCCGGGCTGATTAGAGTTGGGGCTGAAGATAAAATTAACTTCACCAAATTGAAAGACTTTACCGCCTCTTCGGTCCATTTGAGCTGGCTGTCCTTTTTTAGCATGTTAGTGATTTCTCTAAGGTGTTCGACAAGATTCGGAATAAAGCGATGCAGAAAATTCAACTTGCCATTAAAGGACTGAATCTCCTTCTTGTTTCGGGGCTGCTCTAGTTGCTGAATAGCTTCCACACGTGAAGGATCTATACGAATGCCATCTTTGGAAATGATGTGGCCCAACAGCTTGCCTTCACTCATGACGAAAAGGCTCTTCTTTGGATTCAATGAGATACCATATTTTCTGCACTTTTGAAATACCATTGTTAAATGATACAAATGCTCTTCGTCAGATTTAGAAAACACAGTTAAATCATCAAGATACACGACCAAAAAGACATCTTTCTCATTAGCAAAGGCCATGTCCATCGCCTGCTGAAAGGTAGTACCTGCATTTTTCAATCCAAATGGCATCTTGGCATAATGAAATGTCCCCCATGGAGTAGTGAATGCAGTCTTGTCGCGATCATCCTCATGCACCAAAATCTGATTGTACCCAGAATAGCCATCAAGTAGCGACATCCTTGATGCTCCAACTACCCTCTGCAATATATGATCCATCTTGGGCAGCGGATAATTGTCCTTTAGCGACACCTTATTCATATTTCTAAAGTCTATACACAAGCGGATCTCACCGGTCTTCTATCTCACGGGCACTAAGTTGGAAATCCAGTCAGAAAATCTGATTGGCACTATAATTCCAGACTTGTACAACCTGTTAACTTCTTTCTCAATCAAAGGCAGCAACTTAGGATTAATTCTTCTCAATTTTTGTTGGAAAGGCTTTTGATTTGGCTTTATGGGAATGGTATGCTGAATGATACTTGTATCATAAGTTTTCAAATCTGAATAATCCCATGCAAAAACATCAGAAAATGAAGACAACAATATGATATATTCTTTCTTTACCTTTGGCGTCAATGCCTTCGATAGTTTTACCATTTTTGGATTTTCAGCTATTCCGACATTCACTTCTTCAACACCTTCTTCCGTTGGCCTCAAAGTTGGTTTGCGGGCTACGTCATCTTGATCGAACAGCTCCTCCAAAGGAATTAATCCTTTAGGAATGACATTATCCTTAAGTTGCAATACGTCCATCTGATTTACTTCCTCAGGTTCTGTATCTATGGAGATGTCTTTGAACTCACCTTCAACTTGCATAAAATTCTTGATTTCTTCGTCATCTTGGAAAACTTACCAACACTTTTGATTGTTTGGAACTGTAGGACGGTGCTTCACATAAATCTCAAACTTATTGCTGGAATTCATGGGGATTTTCAGATTGCTTGCTGCCTTAGCCAATGCATCCGCAACACCATTTTGAATGCGGGTAACACATGTCAAAGTATGTTCAGAAAATAGTTTTAGGATATCTAGGACAGCATTTCGATATGCTCGCATACGAGGATGCTTGGCCTGGAACTCACCTTTCACTTGCTTTATAACCAACTCGGAGTCGCCATATACTGCTATCTTCTTTGCCTTCAGCTTCCGAAGGATTTTCAGACCAGCAATGAGAGCCTCATATTCTGCCTCATTGTTTGAACAATCGAATGCCAATTTGTAAGAACATACTCGTACCTTGCTTGGGACTTTGTTTCGGACAGAAAATGGACTTCGAATCCATACACCTATACCAGCACCATCGTTGCCCACAGCGCCATCAAAATCCATGGTCCAAAGACCATCCTCATCGTCTTCTAAGTGATGAAAATGTGATTCTTCTGCATTTTCTGTTTGCTGCCCATTGATTTCAGCTGTTGGCTCCATGACAGCAGACACTTCTTCACTTTCCTTTCTCAAAATTTCTCTAAAATTTTCTGTAATTTTTGGTATATCTTCTGCTTGAACTAATTGACTATCTATCTCATTAAAATTATCTGCAAACAAAACAAATGACTCTAAATTTGTATGTACATAATTTACAAGATGATTAACTGGCTTTTCCTTACTAGTGATCATGTATTTCATCTTTTGTTCCCGATATAATTTCCTCATCTAACTGAAGATTGGGATTGTAGCATAAGAAAAATCGAGCTGAAGTGTACCTTTAAGCTTAGCTCCCAAAGATCTCGAAAGCAACATTCCGAATCGCGGAGGAATATCCGCCACCACCACATCCATCAAAACATTCTTTGCTGGGATTTGATCCAAGCTCACTACCAAGTCCTTGATCAAACCAATACATTTTACCCGGCTAGAATCAAACGAAT